>CANTUV010000259.1:0-36880 GCA_947685225.1 Garcia nutans | reverse complement strand
CGGCACTCTCAACTCGTACTTAGGAGAAGGGAAGACTGATCAATTGAATGAAGACAGACTGGAATTGTATCTAGAGGAGAATCCTTTCTTACAACTCTCAACTCTGAGACCCTCAACTCCTATCAGAAAGACATTTAGACTACTACCAATACCAAGTGCTTCCGGTACCATACCAAGGGGTAGAGCACTCACTGAAATGTGGCGAACCTTACCTAGAGAGAAAGATTCCGAGAATGGGGAAGAGAGGCTTCATGGATCGAGTAATTCCATAGATATTCTAGGGTCACTATGAAATCACTGCGACAGACAAAGGCAAGGAAGGCATTTTATTGATATGGATGCTTTCTTGAAGCTCTCTTCCGATATATGAAATGAGATACCAAGGGGAAGCAGGAATTAGACCAATAGGGCACTGCTCTCCGCCTGTCGTAACAACAAAAAAGTCCATACCGGAATTGAATCAATAGTAGGAGAAGGGGGCAAGTAACTGATTAAGGAAAGACATGAGTTTCAATTTACCAAGGAAGTTATCGAAAGGTGAGACCAGTTGAATATCGTCACTATCCATAGTTACATACAAGTATATATAACATAGAAAGAGAAAAACTCGCCTCCAATGATGAGAAATTTATAGTGTGAGCTTTACTTTATAAAGCTAGTTTATTCGCTAATAGAGCTTTTTCTCTCATATAGTAAGTAGTCTACAAGGGCGCCAAGGGAAAGAAAGCAGTGCTTATAGAGTTGGACAATTCTCCTAAAAAAAAAAGGAGTAAAAAAAGAAAGACCGTAGCTCTACGTTAGGAATACCGGTTTCATTGAATAAGAATTGTCTGTCATCTCTATTTGGTCTAGATCAACTAAATGGTTAGATAAGATTGAAAGAAAAAAATTCCAGAGTGCAGTGCTTTTGCTATGGCTCTGGCGCCGAAAGTGTTTGAGTCCTTCTGGTAGGATAGCGTAATAAAAGTGTAAGCGTCTCAAAAAACCCCTATAAAACTCTCGTAGAAAGTCTTCCTCTCTTCCTTCTCTTTCCAGGGGCGAAAGAGTTCTTTATTTCCAGGAGTGAAAGAAGCTGGAAAGTACGGATCAATCAGGTTTTTGTTAGTCTGGTTCGTATATTGGTTGGGTTGAAAGAGTCTGTTACTTTAGAACCAAGGATGGAACTCGCTTCCTTTCAGTCGAGCCCGAAACCTTCCTCCCCCTACAACAGAGGGGAGACTCTAAATATCATAATTGCAGAAAGAGAGTAGCCTAGTAATTGAATAAGAGAAGATCTCTCTTTTCCTGGGGAGGCTAGACATTCTACTTCCTCAAACAAGAGTTTTGGTGGTAAACCAGCAGTAAGCCCAGCAATGGAAGAAAGAAAGGAGTCATCCGCCTCTTCTTCTCCTTCTTTCTAGCTGCTCTAAGTCAAGGTCTTCTCTTCTATATTTAGATGACTGGTCTTGCTTTCTCCTAAAAGAGTAGCCAGCTTTTCCTTATCTGGTTTTCTGGGTACTGGTCTAAAAGCCTCCGTCTGTTCCCGCTGTCTTGAGTCGAGGGTTCGTTTGTCACTCTATCATATACTAGAATGCTCTTCAAGACCTCTTGCTGGTAGCTAGTCCAAAGGATCTCCTTCTGTCACGAGGTCTTCTTCGTCTTCGGGTCATCAAAAAGTGGGAACCCGGTTTGAAGAATGTGTTTTTGTTCAAACGCGTCGATCAGAGGAGCTTCGTTCTCTTCCGTCGGCGTGGAAAGAGTAGCTTGCCCAAGTGGTTGTCCCCTTCCTCTTTTTCTCGTATGGTAGAATGGAAGTCAAGGTCTCTCGCTCCTTTGCTGGACTTGGCTCAATGGCATCACCCACAAATTTCGTATTTCGATCTCAATCGGAAATCCAGAAGGCACCGAGTGGGCTAGTGATCCAGGTCGAGTTGCCATACCAGCCTTGAAGCAGGTCCTTGTTCTAGGGCGATGGCATTTCCTTCCTTTCAGGCTCCTCCCGGTACCAAGATCAAAACTTCATTCTTTCATGCTGCTGGATCAGGGCAAGTCAGGGTACTTCCTTGTCATCAATGTCTGTCCTGTCAATCTGAAATCAGTCCCTCCGTCTCGAAAGCAAGTTCATCTCCGTCGGCTTCAAGGGCATCCCCAAGCCAAGGGTTGAAGCAGTTTCAGTTTACGATGGTTGACCAAAATTCCCTTTTTTATCAACACGGTAAACTTTTGCCATGCCACCCTTGTTTTCTGTTTCCCAAGCAGAATCAGAAGCCGTGGGAATTTCCTTTCTTTTTACAAGTATGAAAAGAAAGTTGGGACAGAGGCTTCCTTTCCTAATTCCAATCGTGACATTGGTAATCCCGCATCCTGAGATCAAAGCCTCTCTGATTCACGTGCAGAACTTTTGTTTCCACTTTCTTTCAGTTCTGTCAAAGAAGCATTCTATTCCCGAAAGTGCGGATTCGAGAACAGCCTTCATAGCAGGGCCAAATCAAAGCCTTCTTTTATTCAACCGCAACCGATGGAATTAAGAAGTTAAGAATGGTGTCATCAGTTCCTGCCCAGCCTCTTTGAGTCCAAGGGAACTCGTCAACACCATCAATCGCAGCAGGTTCAATCTAATCTGTTCCTGACTCGGTCAAAGAAGCAGTTGGGCTACCGTGTGCGAATCAATCTTCTCTCCCACCGAGAATCGCACGTTACCAGATCCGCTTAGTAGATGGTGAGTCCCACTTGCCAGCTCACAGTCAAGAGCCAGACAGAAGGGGAGTTGATGACCTGGCCCCTGCACACTTGGGAGATCGACGGACACTTCCACTATTTGGGTTACCAGTGGGACAAAATGGACAAAAAGTGGATACCGTCGATCCTACCAAAAAAGAGAAGGCCCAGACGGAGCAAGAGACAAGGAGCCGCCCTTACCACGGAAACCGACAGAGATGCCACCAAAACAGAAGGGGGATTTCTTTTATTGAAAGCCATCGATTCTTTTCTAAAATCTAAAAAGAGAGAAAGAGGCCTCCCATTTGACTATGACCTGATCCCTCCCACTTGACCCCTTGGAAAGGTAGCGAAAAAAGAAAAGGGCAACGCAACTAAGACACGGTTAGAATGCCTTGATATCACCCACAAGGACTGTCTTTCGTGCGTTTGAGATATAGAAGAGGACTAGGTTGCTTTAAAAAGCTGTAGGTCTTTCAAGCCCTGGGATCGAGGCTTCCATTGTCTTTCTTTCTATGGTAGCGACTGATTTCCCTGCATCTGGTCGACCAAGGGACTAATAGTTTGAGTGCTCGCCTACCATGATATGGATATGAACAGGAGTTCCGCTTTCTAATAATCTTAGTTGGGAAATCCCTTGCCGAGCAATTCAGGCTTGTCCGTGGGGCAGGCATAGAAATAGCCATCTCGATTTTCCCAGGTCCTCACTCCATGACGAAAGGCCTATCTACAAATAGAATAGAGGAATCGGATCTCAAAAGAGCGAGTTAGAACAGAACAACCATTAATAAGGTGACGAAAACCCGGCGTACCCCGTGTAAGATTATGAGAGAAAAGCCAGTGACCTGGGGCGAAAGTTCCAGGTAGGACAAAACTAAGAATGTAGTCTAGAAGAGAAAGACTTTATCCACAGAAAGGCGTGAGGGTTTCCAAGCCAAGCGCTTGATGCCACCATAGGGGCGGAGTCGCTAGTGGGTGCTAATCCAAGTAGGACAGTTCTCTCTATCTAAAATAAAAGAAAGCGAGTTAATCAGTCTTCTCTTCCTTCTAGCTCTTTCCTACCTTTGGTTGTGTTTAACCGCCTTTCAAGAGGTATAACACAAAGAAAGGCATTCAAATAGCAAGTAATCCCTTGCTTCCCACCTCTCGCTCCCCAACTACAGAGGGTGGTTTACCCTTTCTATAGACCGGGTCTTAGTCTAAGTCTAGGGTGTTCCTAGAGATGATCTACTCACAAGCAACATTTTTTATTGATTTACCCGCCGCGGCGAACAAAAGAAGGCATGGGCCGAAAAGCCTAGATCTTCAGAGCTCGACCGGTCAGTAGATAAAGATAGACCACGATCTGAATCGCACGGCCAACAAAGAACGTAATTACCTCAATTCCATCGAGCCTTCATTCCATCCAGCTTCTCCTTACTCTCTCTTGCTTATAACCGGCCTTCTTTTCTATCTCAATCTGTAATTAAAATTAAGGATCTATCCTGCTTCTGCTAACGTTCATTGGTCAACTGCCGCAACTGGTCTTGATCGATCCAACCCGGTATAATATGATATGTCCAATCAAATCAATCGCTCTTTTGTCTATGAATCACTTTCTTTCTATAGTTCTGGATGAGGAGTGGGAGTGAAGGACTTCGTCTGGCCTCTTTTCAATAGTAAGAAGCCAAGTTCAAAGAATCGAAAATAGGATGGAGAACTTGGTCTTTGAATAACTCTAAATAAGAAGCATCACATCAAAAAAAAAGGGAATTCCAGCGGGATATCAATCTCGTTCACATTCATCCATTTTCATGTCTTTCATAACCTGCCATTGTATCGCTTTCAAGGTAAACGGACCAACCTCTCGAAATCCAAACTAAGGAAAGCATGGGCCTCTCTCTCTCAATCGGTTGAATTGGTAACGGCATTGGCTATTGGCCATCCGTCCACAAATCATCTGAAAAAGTAGGTCGATTCCCCCGCCAGATGTTTAATCACTTGTTCAATCCTTTCTTGAAAGAGATGCTCATCTGCTCTGGTTAGCTCGGTAGAGTGGCAGGCGAAATCCGTCTCTCTTTATAGATATAGAGTAGGCGGCTAGTAACTTCTTACTCGTGTAGTGAGAAAAACCTTCTTCATGGCCTCTTTTATTTAGATTTAGTTCAATCACGAGTTTAAGGTTTGCGATAGATGTTGCCTTTCCTGGATAAACGATCTCAAATCGGCTTTTTTATTTTAGCAGATCTGTGAAAATAATCGGTTTTTTTAAGTCATTTGTCCCTGGCATCTTATCTTCCGGTTGGAAGTGCAAGGCAGCAATCATCTGTAGCGGGCTAAATCGCTTAATCTGGACCTTACACTACGATGACTTATACTTAATCTGGCTACTCGTGCTGGTGAATTCGGCCCCCGCTACCAACAATGTAGCAGAGTATAAAGCCTGTTTGTATGGACTTGAAGCACTCATAGCTGTGGGAGCAAAGAAAGTGGAAATAGTAGGAGACTCGATGTTAGTGGTCTCACAAATTAAAGGAGAATGGGAGATAAAAGAAGAGAAATTGAGGCCCTACTTCGAGTATGCAAAGCAGTTATTGGGGAACTTCGAGACCGTAAGCCTAAAGCATTTGCCTCGGTCACAGAATCAACTCGCAGATGCACTAGCCACCTTGGCGTCCCTGTGGGAAAGTGGAGAAAGGAAAGCCAGCCACACAACCCCTAATCTTAATGAAGAGCAGAGTCCCATGCTATGAAGGATACATAGTAGCACATGTAAAAGCCGAAGAAGGAAGGTGGTACGATGATGTAAGGAGATATCTGGAAGTAAGGGAGTACCCAGAAACGGCCGAGGGGAAGACCTCAGACCTTTTTACTGCAGTTGAATGGGTTTAGCTTAGAATTGAACTAAGTGGCGTCGAATTCGTATTCGCTTAGATCTAGAAAGCGCCTTTCTTTCCTCCCGGCTCGCGCTCTTCGTTGCCTTTGTGCCACCTCGAGAGTGACAGTACAGAAGGAAGTCCTAACTCTATACCTATTCAGTAAATTCCAAGTGATGGTGATTTCGCTCCTATCCTATACTTAGTTCCCTCCTGAGTGAATTCCTTTCACTGATTCCGTCACAGGACAGTGATGAAGGGACTTAACACTACTCTTCTGTCAAGTATCAGATCGCAGCTTGCGCTAGTAATTTCCTTTCGCGAAGGGAAGATTAGGCTGAAGGGAGAAAGGAGGCAGAAGAAGAGAAGTAATGAGTGGAAAAGGGAATGCTTTTTCTTTTCCAAGGAATGAAGTAATTAATGATTAATTCAGTCTAGCAGAGCTAGAAGAGGGCAAAAGAAAGAGGGGTGCAAGAGCTGGGCATAGAAAGGAATTCCTTTCCATGTGGGGTAAAGGATGAGGAGAATCTTCAGTATAGGGCACAAAGAATTTGAATTTGAGCTTCAAACGAAGTAAGAGCGAAGTTGTAGAAGCGAACCCAGATAACAAGCCTTGAAGCGAAGCCTTATTCTCTTCCAAAGCAAAGAGATGCAGAGCTGAATTATGTCGAAAAAGGGCGCGCGGCTATTCTTCATATCGAGAAATGTTGTGAGAAGGATTTGCTGCTTTCTTACTAACAGCGGATATGCGACACTCTCCTGGATCCGTTCTCATTCAAGCTAATACCTATCCTTCTCGTCGAGATTCTTCTATCCGTCGATATCCAATCCTCGCTAGAAGGCCTGTTCTGAGTCATCGAAATCCACTTTCACTCATGCTCTAGGGGGTTGGTTGGGACATCCAAGATGCTATCTCCCATTCCGTATCTATCAATCATGGCCTCTGAGATCGTTTTTTCGAATCCGTCCTTCTTGGCCGAATTCGCCACACCCCTAGAAGGCCACATTCGGCTCAAGAGAAGCAAAGGAAAGATCCGAGTCGGCATAAGCATAAGAGGTCTTGGAGTCGGCATTCGCCCCGTTGTTGGAGGTCTTGCCAGAGCCTACTAGTAGGTAGTGGTGAGGTGGGCCCCTTCAACAAGCTTGAAAGCACCCCACTTCTTTCTTAATCTACATGATTATGAATGATATCATACTCGAAGCACAGAAAGAGCTAGCAAAGTCAGTAGCAAAGTAAGAAGAGACTAGTAGGGAAGGGGATTGGACTTTCGTTTAGAAGGGAAGGGGATTGGAGGACAAGGTTTCCGTTAGCAACGCCGGGAAAAAGAAAAGTAAATAAGAAACCTAGGAGTTGCAAGCAGCATAATAAGGGGTTCGGGCGTGATGGCTCTCGGCTTTCGTGACATTTCTTTATTCATCGCGGGACATACAAATACCAGACTCTGGCAGAATGGGCAAGTTAAGTTTGGGAGAAACAAAATATGTGTACTTGGGATGGGCTCTTCCAACAAATAAGCTTTTTCATTCGAAAGTGGAGAACGGGACTTGCCAGTTAAAGATTGAAGCTGGCTACCTGATATTCCTTTCACTCTGCATATCCATCACATCATCTTCCTGTGAACCTTAAACATTAAGTCGTGTTGCGTCACGAGTCTACAAGCCTCATGCTGAGGAGAAGTTTACAATTTTGCATTCCAGCGAAGGATCATGAAATCATGGATGCCATAATCAAGGCGGCCGGATCTATATAAACTAATTATTCTCACGCCATTTGTTGCAGGAAAATAATGAGGAATCAGCCTATAGCTTTCATTAGCCATGCACCAATGGAGATTGATAGAAGAACCTGGCCGAAGTCAGTGTTGTGTTCAACTCCGCGGGTTAGCTGGTTGGAAGGGATTGCTTTCTGCCGTCTGTCTTTCCCTTCTTTCTCTTCTCTTAGCAAAGTAGGTTCAAGTCAAACTTTTGGCTTGCTACAAGCTAGGCTCAAGGACTGCAGTCAGCCGCTTCCCCTGTAGTCGTCAGCTCGTTCTTGACAGATCCGATCGGGTGTTCATAATCTGGAGTAAAAGGATTCGAACCTTTGCATGCCGGTACCAAAAACCGATGCCTTACCACTTGGCTATACTCCATACGGCCTGTTTTGGACGATAGAACGGAGAGAGGGGGAAAGGAGAAGCAGGGCTCGAAGAACGAGCCGAGCCGTGCAAGAACGCGGGGATATAGCAAGTAAGCAGCAAGGTTCTCCCTTTAGCCTTTAGGGCCGACTACAACAAGCTCGCGACTCTAATAGAAAGAAAGGGTAAGCTCTCTGCTCTATTTGCTTGCAATGCTATATCTATCAAAGTTGGCGAACGCTTCTTTAACCTTAGACTCGTTACGCTGTTCGAATGAACTCGTTGGCTCCGCGTCCACCGGTAACCTTCGTCACCGTCAGCATTTGGTACTCTCTCGATAGCTTCAATAGTTCACTGAAAGCTTTTGGTGTAATTGTAATGAACCGCAAGCCCTTCAGAAAGAAAGACATAATAAAAAAGAAAGGCTTGGTTGCGGGAACTGACGGTGACGAAGATTACCGGGCCGATACGGCCGGTTACCGGGAACCGCAAGGTTGCAAGGTTCCCCTTGTAAAGTAGGCTTTTTGATAACTAATTAGAGTTGACATGAAATGGATCACGGAAGAAGACGTTTCCGATGAATGAATGATTCAATCCCCTCCCACTCACACGGGTTCTTCTATTGAAGGGCTTCCCCCTCTTCTATGTGAGGTGGGGCGTACGTAAGAGCGGAACCTAGATAGAACGCGGAGCGCCGGCTCCCCGCCGCCGATACTGTTACCATGCTTACCAGCTCTTACCATTGCCGCCTATAGATATAGATGGGAGGTAGGCGAAGGTAGCTTGCTTCTCTTCTCCTAGGCTACCTGCACATCTTATTCGCGAAGAAAAGGCAGCGAGCGGTTCTTCGCTTAGTAGAGCTACCGGCCGCCGGACGACGACCGCGTCTTGTTCTCGCCCAGCCGTTTCTTTTGATTTGATTATTATTTAGAATCCTAGACTAAAGAAGAAGCTCCTGAATCAGCGCAGGGCCAAATCAGCAGCAGGAGAACTGTACTAACCTGCCGCCGGTGACTTTCTCAGGGCTCCGCAGGAGAAGAAAGAAGGTCCGGGTCAAATTTCTAATGAAGCGAAGGTCCCCCTTACTCCCTATTCTCTCTTAAAGCTTTATAAAGCTCCGCGGTTGGTTAAGAACTATTGACTGTAAACCATAGCAGTTACACTCACTCAATGGAAATGTTCGCCTTTGGAATGAAGATGGATGAGCAGGCACTTGAGCCTGGAACTGATGAAATTCGGGGGAAACATGGAACCGGTCAGTATACTGGGGGGGCGAGACATGACCGCGACTTAATTAAGATTCAAGTACCGTTGAAAAGATTAAAGGAACGGGGGGAATGACTACCTCTGTAATAAAGCACAGGCTAATACGAGCCGACCAGAAGAAGCAGGGCTTAGATTACCAGATCCTGGACACAATCTTCCTAGAGATGGAGAGCCCCTTGCCTCGCCTTTTCTAGGTTTTTTCTGAGTGTTAAAACGGGTAGATTTTTCATTTACCAATGAATTCCCCGATTCGATCAATAATGGGATTCTTGGCTAGAAGAAAGGTTCTGTGACATGGACGCCCAGCCCAACTCGATCGGTCGGTTGGCTCACCTAACAGATGATGAGATTCTCGATCGAGTTGATCGAATTTTGAAAACTCTTTCTCACTATTCAGAACAGTAGAGCTTTCGATCAAGATGTTCTCGCCTCCCCCGTTTGGGCTCTCGCTCGAATCGGAACTTTTATGCGTTGGTAGGCTTTCGACTCAATCTAATAGCCGGGCGCCAATAAAAGAGAAAGTTTTCGCATGGGCTCATCATCTGATGCAGAACTGATTTCATAACCACCATCCATCACCAATCACATTCCATATCCCACTTCAAACTTTTCGATTCCTCGGGTAGTCTCCTCTATAAAGGCATTCCAGCTTCAGAGGCAGGTGAGCCGGGTCAGGAAGGAGTTTGACTGCTGGGATGGGATCGGATCCTATTCGAAGCACTCCACCACGAAAAAGAATCTTCGGGTTGGATAGGCAGTAGAGATAGGAGTTCCTATCTATAGGGCGGGCTTTCAAGACAGAGATGCACTACTCCATCTGGAAAGGGCTTTCCCTCGAAGGCCAGGAGGGAGTAAAAAAATCAATAGAAAAAATCCCTTCCCGGCCGACGGGACTCTACGTCTGGGTCTTATTCCATCTCAAACTCGGATTAGGAAGAGTGCCCTTTTTCTACAGATCAATCATAATAAACAATACAAGAAAAGAAATTCTCCTGCCGGCGAGAAAGGAGGAGGAGATTAAGGATAGATAGTCACTCCACTCCATAGATAGTGAACACAGATTTTTGTTTCATTTTCAATTCCTTTCAGGTCAAAAACGCGGACTGCTGGTGGGGCTGTGCCCATTCTCCCTCTTCTTCCGCTTTACAACCGGAATAAGGAACCTTAGAATTCACCCTACCTGTCGATGAGAAAATGGGATTTTAGAGGACCACCAGCTGGCGGATCAGAAAGATTTTTATGGAATGTCCTACTCCTGCCTGAGCTTTCCGATCAACCAATCCCCTATTTCGGGGACATCTCTGTGTTAGGTAGGGCCAGGGATCTCTGATTAGTCGAATGAGCCCATCCCTCTGGCCTATCATTTATTGGTCGATCCGGCTGGCGGCTCCTGCATCTCCTGCGTCTCCACGGGGGCCCTTCATACAAGTTTGCTGCTAGGAGCCCCTCTAGTCGAATCAATAATCAATAGAAGTCCCAATAGAAGTTTACTGACCCGGCTCGTCAATCGACGATCTACTGCTCCCTCTTAGTTGCAGATGCCCGATTCGAAAGCCCTAGCCAGTGATGAATCCCCAGTAAGATCGGAGTATTGAATTCCTCCTCCCTTCGCCAGTTTGAACCCGTCCCAGCAACGAACACCTTCCTACTGCAAGGTGAGGCTCTGCCCTTCCCCTAGAATCCAATCCGGGTCGGAGGAGCAGCTAGTCCAACTTCTTGAGCAGCCGAGATATTGAACAACGAACATTTGATTGAATTCCTTGCGAGATGAGAGGTTTGGAAGACGCTCGAGTGATAACGAGAGGAAGGTTTGACTCGAATCCTGGACCTGATCTTTAATCCTACACCGGTTAATGACGCGATGGGAGAAGTTTTGATTATTTCATTTTTTCATCAATGCTGGCCCAGTCGAGGCTCGTCCATGCCCAATCCCAATGGACAAACCTTCGATTCGATCCGCCCCTAGCTCTATAATCCACCCTCCCCAGTCCCTGAAAGCCCTCCTCTCCTGGGCCTAGCCCTCTTTCTCAACTCGAGTCTTAAGTTCAGCGGCTTTCATCATTGACGAACACCTGCGCTAATAAGACAAAGAAGTGGGGAGTCTATGCCTTGAATGAATCAGTAACAACGGATTAGTGGAATGAGGGATCAAGAGACGGATAGGGGGGGAATGGCCTATCAATCATTGGTGGACCTTCCCTTGAACGGTTACGAAGCTCTCAACGGAGTTGTTTAGGTTCTGGAATTCCATCTCTAGTTGGGGGTTTCGGTTCGAAGGTTAAAAAATGTGGTGCGGGTTCATCTCTCTCGACCAGTTCAGGTTCAAAGGAAAGGGTGATCGAGGGGACCCAGACTTTAGATCTCTTCTCTATGGTGGGAGGGTTTTTTCGTATCAAGAGTGTGTCGGGGAGGCCAGGGAAGACGGATTGGATCGAGAGGCGATGCCTATGCCTCTTCTTTATCGATAGAATTCCCATCATTTGCAGTCTACGGCGAAGGAGACAAGGGCGAGGCACCGAACATGTTCTATCCTCAACCTCCATCCGTCATTAGTAATCTCAATCCGCTTTTCCTATTCACTAGTACACTGCGCGCTACAACTAGCAGCCTACTAGTAAGGGAAAACGCTAGCGCGCAACGGCTGAAAAGCCAGCAACCTGCCTGTTAGGAGTAGGTTTTGGCTTTCCCCTTTTTTTATTATTAGTAAGAAAGGTTTGGAACCCTATACAAGGGGCTGCTTGCTGCTCGCCTCTATCTCTAAAGGGGCTTATGCACTCCACTCGTTATCACTAAACGACGAAGCCAAGAGCGGAAGGAGGGACTTGAACCCTCAACCTCAGCCTTGGCAAGGCTATGCTCTACCATTAAGCTATTTCCGCCAGCTACGGTAGTGGCGAAGCACTACTGAGCAATTCACGTATCACTTGATACGGACGACTTCTATTTTTCCGCCGGACCACACTCTTGACCCCCGATCGAGCTACGAGCACGAGTAGGTAGGCGGCTAGGGGGGGAGGGGCGGCTGGGCTGCCTTTTCAATCTCCGGCCGTTCAGTGCCGCTATTGGTGCGAGTTGTAAGGAATCTTGGTCTCGAGTCGAGCTGGGGCTTTTTTCATTCTCGTAACGGGAGTGAGTGCACCGCAAGACCAGACAAGTGACTCCTTCGCCTCGCAGCGGCGGCATCTGTCTTTTAAGTGATGTAATTACCTAAGACGGCTTCTCTTATTCTACGATAATCCAAGCAGCAGCTCCACAAGTCCGCTCGGAACCAGTAGATTCCTGAGCCATTCGTTCTCCCCTCTCGGTTGGCCTTTGCCAGCCACTAGAGCAAGTAAGAGAACAAGAGACTCTTCATGAACTTCAAGAACCGCAGATTTTGACCGGATTGTACACCTTTGTGTCTGGCTATGTATATGGATGTGCATAAAGAAGGGACGGGACATCTCCCTCCTTTTTTTTGGGGGGAAGAGAGAGGGAATAAGCTGCAGCGGCACCTCACGAACTTCTTACTGGGGCAGCACCATCCTATAGCATTTGCTAGTGTTTGAATGCACGTGTTTTTTTTTCATATTCCTGCGCAGTTAAGAGAGAAATTGTCCCCAAGGAAACCACTTGTGTCTTTCTTGGATATGCTCAGTCCGGGTATAGATGCTATGACGTGAAATCCAAGAGACTCGATGTATCCTTGAATGTTCTCTTTAATGGGTCGCCTCATATTTTCCTTAACCTAATTAATAAGCCCCGGGGGAGAATGGTGATGGAGATGTATTGCGGCCTTCTCCTGTTCATCAACTCGAACCTCATTTTTCTGCAGTTGATGTTACGGATCAGCCTCACTCTTCAGGCCAGCATCTTCTGCCGATTGTCAGCCTGTTCAGCTGACCTCAGAGGATTCCAATCACCCGGCACAGCATGTTTATTCTCGGCGGCGATTACAGTCTGTTTATCAGGGTAAGACTACTCCAGAAGATCAGCAGTCTAACCCAGTTGCTTCCCTGCCAGTCGCTTTCTCAGATTTTGGATCCCTCTCTCAGGTTCGTCGATCCTCTCAAGTTTCTTATCTTGTTGAAGTCTTTTTGTCTTATCTTATGTCCCCAAAACATCGAGCTTACCTCATGTCAGTTCAATCTTCTCATGAACCTGAATTATTTGCTGAAGCCTTCTATCATAGCTTTCTTCCACAGAAGATGATTGAGGGCTTCTTCCAAATTGGAGGGTGGAAGAAATCACTAAAACGAAAGCTTTAAAGGCACGTAGTGATAGGACACAAAGTGATTAATAGGGTGAGAAGTAACATTTCTCTTTTCTTGCCTCAGGGAAATAGGTAAATACAGATCAAAAACAAGATAAGGAGGAAGATAGGAAGTACTACCCACAGTGACGGATGCCTTTTTTCCCAAAGGCACACGAAATGTTTGATTCTGGTACCGCCATCGATCATAAACTAAAAATTTCATATCATAAGTAAGAGAAGAAAGCGTGGAAAAGAAAGGTTTTGATTCGCTTTCTAATAAAGAACAAAAGCTTTTTCCGGTTCTAACAGGCTAATGTTCACGTCAGGGTCCGAAGGAGATGTGCTTGCTTATAATTGTTTTTTGTCGAAATTGGCTTAGTGTTCAGTCTACCCCTTAAGTAGAAGATCGAAAAGAATTTGTCATTCCACAAGAGGCGGAACATCGCTTTCCCTTATCCCATTACTAGGGCCATCCAAGGGACGGGATCCCGGGCCCTTTTAATGTGTGATATTATGGGTCTGGGCTGCGTCAGGATTTGCAGGATGTGCAGTTGCGCATCCAGTAGCAGGGGTGTCGCTGATACGCTGTTTGGTTGACTCTATTTCTAAGAGCAGGGGATCAGCGACAACCTTCCAAGCACTAGAGAGTGGCAGCTGATATGCGAAAGCGCATATCTTACTGCCTGAAGGAAAGGGACGAAAAGCCAATCAAGCTAGGAGGGAAAGGGATGGCAGTAGCTCCGGTGCTATTGACTCAGCTATTACAGAAGGAGTTGTGAAAGAAAAAGCGGCACATTCATCTCACTCTAACAATTTCTTTTTATGTTAGTTAGGCTTTTGCTTTCTTGTAGTTCTTCCCTTTAAATCTATCTCCAAAACAAGCTAAGCAAATTGGCCTGCTCCCCTAATCTACCGGGGTCCGCTCCTGTCCTGTCTCATCACTTAGAGCGTACCAATGTACTCTGCTCACCCCGTTCAGATGATTACGCAAAGAAATGCGTAAGTGATCACTAAACCTTCGTCTGCAGTATCTTTCGTTACTCCGTTCGGGGGTGAAAACACCTGGAAACGAGCTTGACTGTATGCTTTGAAGCCAAGGAACAGTAGCTGTGAGACTGGAGCTAGTGGCATAGATTTACTTTTCATCTTTCTCGCACAGCTTAATTAACCGGGAGTGAGTGTAAAGAGGCTTCGAAAGGTTTAGGCAAGATCCCTAGTTTGCCTATCTGCTCTTACAGTTGCCGGTGTTGGGGTCAGTTAATCAGTAACTGGTGTGGGTCTTATATCATCAACCGCTGCTGCTGGTAATCTTATCCGCTCTTAATACTAATCTAATCCTAATGGTACGAATGGGATAGATTGGGATTGATCGACATCTGATATTCATTTTTACAAGAATGCCACATCTGACTCATTAGGAACGGTGGAGAATCCTGTTGTTCCCGTATTCGGGTGTTACAGTAACCCTGTCCCTTTCCTGCTTGCCTTCTTTTCTCTTCCTGCAGCTTGTCAATTCTTGGTGTAATACTTCACTTGTAAATGATTGGTGTCAGAATTTTTCACTGATCAGGTGTGATCAGTCTCATCCGTGTAAGAATTAGGAATTCCTTTTCCAACTCGTCCCGGAATGGGCGTTATGGCAAAGAACAAGAAGAAAAGAAAAGGAGAAATTTGTCCAATAGTAACAAATGGTGCCTCCACAGGTTGACATCCGATCCAACCTAGTAGTAAGCAATCCGCCAAAAGCAACCAAAAGATTCCTTGGTGAATCGGGCGAAAACTTGAACTACGCACATACATACTTTTAAAAAAAGGTAAAGCCAACAGACATATAAAAACTGGTGCTATTGCGGCTACACCTCCCGATTTGTCAGGTATACTACGAAGAATGGCATAGATCGGTAGGAAATACCATTCCGGCACAATATGAGGCGGGGTGGGCATCGGATTAGCAGGTATATAATTGTCGGGATGCCCCAAAACATTAGGAGCATAAAAAATCCAAATGGAAAAAAAGATAGCAAAAGCTACCCAACCTACTAGATCCTTTACATAAAAATAAGGGTAAAAAGCTATTTTATCCATCTCTGAATGTACACCCAATGGATTATTTGATCCATATTGATGCAATGCAGCCAGATGAAGAAGACTGGCGCCTACTAAAATAAAGGGGAGTAAATGATGAAGACTAAAAAAACGATTTAAGGTGGCATTGTCCACGGAGAAACCACCCCAAAGCCAAGTCACTATGGTATCTCCTACTACAGGTATGGCGCTAGCTAAGCTTGTAATTACTGTAGCTCCCCAAAAGCTCATCTGACCCCAAGGTAGTACGTATCCTATAAAAGCTGTCACAATCATTAATAGGAAGATTACAACTCCGAGACACCGAACAAATTCCCTAGGACTGCTATAACTCGCATGATATAGACCGCGAAAAATATGAAGGTGAACCACAATGAGAAACATACTTGCCCCATTAGCATGCATATAACGGAGCAACCAGCCCCCTTCAACATCTCTCATAACGTGTTCTACGCTGTTGAAAGCTAGATCCACATGAGGTGTGTGATGCATAGCTAAAAAAACGCCAGTCACTATCTGAATGGCTAAACAAATACCAGCTAACGGACCGAACCCCCACCAATAACTAAGATTGCTCGGGGTTGGATAATCTATCAAATGCTGATTAAGTGTGGAGGATATAGGTTGTTTAAGAAGAGAGAATCGTTGGTTCCTTATAGTCATTTCTCTTTCCTATCGTGACAACTCTTGTTTCCCCACCTTTTTAGCGTTCTGGGGCCCTACTTATTATATATACTTACTATATATATTCTATATATATTGTACCCTTTCTTCCACCTCCGAAGGATGGAGGGGGTATACAGCGAAAGAAGCGTCGAAGGGGTCATCCTGGGTTACTGAAAAGTCGTCCGACTGCTCGGTGACCGAATCAGAGAGGTTTTGACCGCTTTCTCTTCTCTCCAGCCCGGATCATTTTGCTGGAACAAAGCAAGCTTAGGAATGAATCTAATGGAAATTTAGGTCTCTGTCCGCTTGGAAGATTCTTCTTTCCTCTTCGGTGAAAGAGGGCAAAGGCGTGTGGGAGAAAGAATGAAAAAAGGAGAGAATCTTTCGTCCATCAAGCGGGACAGAGTGCGACCCCTAAGCAATGTTCGGTTCTCGCTCATCTCTTGGGGTCCATCTCATCTGATAACTTTTCCTGTTCCATTAGCATAGCTAAATTTTAATAGGATGACTCCGTGTCAGGAAAAGTAAACCCCCCTTGTCTTGATTGAATTTGGCTTCGCTGCGCCCTGAATCAATCAAAATATGGATTTGATTCATCCCATTTCATTTAGGCGAGAGGGAGGCTGTGAGTCACCTGGGCTACGGATTTGTCGGTTGGTTGATTCTTGAAATCACCTGTTGAGAAAAAAAAGGCCCTCGGGTCCCGACCCACAAATGAATAGGAAGCGGGGCGAGGGTCTTTCAGGGGGAAAAGAAGGGTGGGGCTTTGTTCTGGGGGGGCCGCCTTGCGCTGCTTTAGAAAGGAGAGAATTTCAGAAAGTCAATCTCTCCAACCTTTTCTATCTATTCTTAGAAGTAGGGCGAGAGAAAGTGAATATGATTGATGTGCGTTGGTTTTTCCAACGAAACTAAGCACTTTTTTGTCTTTATCATTCGGAGGGCTCAGTCCCACACTCTGACTTCAATGATGGGAACAACCTCTGCACTCCGGCGCCCCAATGAACAACAGTTCTCTGCCTTACTTTACTCTATTTAGAAGAGTGGTCGATCCCTCGGGAGTTACATTCGTAACTTAATCTTATGTTCACGCGGTGAGATTCTCTCTTTCCAAGAGTACTACCCTGTACATAGTCTATGTCTGGGGAGCATACTTGACAGGAGATAGACACAGGTTTGGAACCCTGCCCCGTTAGCATCTCCGATCCGAGATAAGGTATTACTCCGTTAGGTCTTTTCGGTCCGGAGCCGGCCGGTAATGGACCTACTTACCTTGCTTATGGACCAGCTGCAGAGCTAAGCCTTGTTCTATTGGTTTGGTGGTTGCTACCAAGACGATTTCTTTATCCCCATCAAAAGACCTCGAGATGCTAATCCACGAAAAACGAGACGAGAAATTCGAAAGAACTCATCTACTCCACGAGGGCGACCCGTGAAAATACATCGGTTTCTTACTCGTGCAAAGGAACTCTTTCTTGGCAACTTGGACAACTTATAACGATGTTTGTTCCGCATATCACTAGGAAGATCGGGATCTTTACAAAAGGCTTTCTAAAGCTTTCGTCTCAATTCATATTTAGCCGCGAGCAATCTACGTTTGTGATCTCGTATATTTCGCTTCTCTGACATCTTATCTTACTGACTTTCCCCCTCATCTTTTTGAAAAAAGCCGCTCCACGGTGGTAAAGTCTCATCTTGTGTGTTGGCCGAAGTGACAATAGTCACATTGAACCCTCGAATATGTTCGAGGGTCTCGAAATGATCTTCCAGTTCTGGGGAGAATTCGCAAAACTCCGTTTCCATCGAGAATTGAATGGAGTTTTCCCGTATTTCGACCGGAGAATCTAAGAGAGACATTACTGTCGAGATTCTGACCGAAAAATTAGACATTCCATGCCCTCGGAGAGTGCTTTGTCGTGCTAGGTCACTGACATATCCTTTTTTGTCTTTATTTGACCCCAAGAATGGATTGGATCGAAACGACTTTCCTGTCGAACCCCTTTGTGTCTGTATGAATTTCTGACCGCACGGAATCTCCATAGCCAATTTTCCATTTTTTATTATGAAATCATAAGGTGCCTTTGGTACTACTCTTATTTCACACAATCCAGGAACTTCCATAACGTTGGCGTGATTCGGTTTGAGCAACGGATCCTGACGTGATACATCTTCGTAATGAAAATAGAGTGGAAACATGAGGTGGCTTTTACAGTATCTATAGAATAAGCACTGTGAACTATCTGCTTCAAAAAGATAGTTGTAAGAAATAAGACTGAGGATTAGAAAATGAGATAAAAAAAAAGGACGGGCAAACAGGGCAATTGCTTCGGTTAGAGCAAATCCTAGAATGGCATAACCAAATAATTGTTTAACCAATGACGGATTCCGGAAAAGAAGAGAGAAAAAGCACTCCGAAATGCAACCCAACCTTTTTTCTCTTATATACGATACCACCAGACGCGCTCCTGAGAATTGCCTTCGTTGTGCCTGCTCTAATCTTGACTTACTATAGTACGCAATTACTAGTAAAAAAGAAAGAACTAAACCAATCCCCTCATTTTCATTTACTATTTTTAAACCTCCGAAAGGAGCCCTCTTCCCCGCCTCTTCAGCAAGGGGCTCTCTTAAACCCGGTATTCGTAGTGGGGTAAATGTCTACGTTTGCTGTAGGTGCTTCACCCTGAGGCAATGCCAATCTCGAAAGACTATCAGCTTGGTGTTCAGTGTAAATTCCACTGAACACCAAGCAAATCTCGAAAGACTATCAGCTTGGCTTCAAGGGGAACTGAAAAGTGAGGGCAATTGGCTTCATTGCAGATAACTAAATAACTGGACTGCGAAGCCCGGTCTTCCCTTCTCGCCCAACGGCGTATTAGAGCTATACGTGAGAAAATGAAAAAATCCCACTAACGGATACAGTTGGACGCTTATATAAGGGAGAAGGCTGGACTCCATTCTAAACAAATGCTGTCTACGACGATATGCATGCCTTCAGACGGAAGTCAACGCAAAATAAGCGGCTTCATCTACATCGAGGGTCGGCTTGGTGAAAGGCGTGATGCTATCGTTTATAAGGAATCGCCTAGTTTAACCTCTATCCAAAGCTTTTTAACGCTCACCCGGCCTGACTTATGGGTCTCTTCTTCCCCCAAATGGTCGTCTTACGATCATGATACTCGGGAGCCTTAAGTGAGCTCCCGCTAGGCTAGGTTAGGTGTAGCAACCTGACGACACGAAAGGACGTTTTCATTCGGTGGAATGGAAGCGGAATGAGAGGGTTACACGAAGCTAACCCAACGGCCTAGCAACCCGTTGATCCACTTCCTTCTTGTTTGGGGCACCGGAGTGGCTCTTTCACTTAAATCGGTCTCTTACACTCGGGCTAAAAGTCGAAGCTACTCGTCTCCCCAAGCGGTCAGTCCTCATTCCGTACATCTCCTCGGCAAAGTGAACCGCTATAATGACCACTTCTTTCACTAATGATCGTTGGCCCGGTTCACCAGGTTCTACCACTGCAGGGCCCAGTTGCCTTTCTCCCATTACTAAAGTCGTCCAAGGGACAGGATCCCAGGCTTTTGATATTGTTATTTGGTCTGTTTGAGAAGAAATAAAGAAGGATGCCTAGTTGCGCATCTAGTAGCAAGGGGGTGTCGCGGAAGATCGAATTTTCGTAGAGTCGAACGTAAAGGAGGACAGGACGTCTAGTGGCAGGGCGTCTCCTCTTCCCTCTTCTCTCCGCCTTAGTGGCATCAACTGGTATGACCACGTTTGGAGAGTTAGACATGGGAGCTCCTCGAGAGAGATGGGATCACTTTCCCGACCTTACTCACTAGGGATGTAGCGATAGGTCTTCTTCATGGTCGGCCTGGGACCTCCTTCAATATTCTTATTGAATCTCTCCGAGAAAGCCATTTGATCTGTAGGTGTAGGAAGAGGCTTTCGCAACTCCGCTCCAAATTCTATTTTGAATCTGCATAAAAAAATGCTTCTGTCGTCGTGAAAGGCTTGGTATTTGCACCAAAAGGGAGTTTTGTACTTAAAGGACTGATGCCATGTAGAGGGCCCTACTTTGTGCTCGTGCATCCCAGGACGTCCCAAAAGAAGATTGGTTGAGGCATCGATGACGGATAGAAGGTGACCGAGACATGTTATGGGCCAACATCCGAATTCCTCTGGTCTAGGTAGTGTTGGACCTATTGTCTTTTCAAACTGATCTAAACACCAATCCGAGATCATTTTGTTCTCTTTATCAAGAGCAAAACGAGTAAACGGGATCCATAACAAGCCTTTTTTCCACTGTTTTCCATAGGCATGAACAAACATCATAAGAGAGGTAAAGCTCATAATCTCTAATGGTAGAACCGTAAAAGAGGACCGTTGTAGGCCTATCTCACGCTTAACATGAGCCCCTCTGATCATGTAATCAGAGAAGAATGCCCTATGAAAGCATCGGTGCAAAAGGAAAGCACGTAGTCTGTCGGTCACCACTCAATTATCTTACTGATTATATATCCATCGATGCATTGAATATCCTATCTATCGTCATTTAAGTTCCTAGGTGGAACATGAGCCTTCTCAATAATCCGGTTCTGCTTCCTGTTTTTGTTTATTGATCTATAGTTCATACATAATGAAGTACATGTTGTCCAGACCAATAAAAGGGCGAGTAGGAAAGTGGACGTTGGTACTTATTTTCTATACAATAACAATACGTACCCCGAAAGGAAGTAAAGGGGAAAGCACTGGCCTCTTTCATTGCTTTCTTTCCTCGTCACGGAAATCAAGCTTTCGGTCAAGCGGGTTCAACTCGTTCTCGTGCTGGCTTCTCAAACCAAACAGATACTGGTTGAAGAAAGGACGGCATGGCTGACTAGTGAGGATGCCCAGGTTCGGACCTTCTATTCTGAATACCGGAACTCCACTTCTTGCGCCTATTGGTACAGTGGGTTAACTCGTTGCCGAAGTCCTTCCTCTCCCCCATACCTTCTTTTCGGCGGCCTCTTCCTTTTGCTAGGCCCCTCTTAAATCCCTTTTATTCCTTCCTTCTTCTAGAAAATGCGCATAGAACAAGCAAGATTTAACACAAAGAGAGTCACCGAGATTGGCGACCCAAGGTAGAGTAGATATCTTGCTACTGATTACTTGAGGCAGGACTCTTTGACTAGCATCCTCTCCTTAAGTTAAGGTCTCGATCGCAGACTTCTTTTAAAGAAAGAGACTCTTCTTTTTCCGTGGAGTCGGAGTCTGGTACCAAGGAGCCTACCACCGCCCCATTGTAGGATGCCTCTCCTTTCCTCTTTGGTCTTGGTGCCGCAGGAGACCCAGAACAAGATCAGACCGATAACTAGAGAAGGGTCTTTGTCTAGAGAAAAGTGTTCAAGGCTTCCTTTCAATTGAAAGGCAAAAGCTTTGACCTACTTATAGAAGAAATAGAAGAAAGCGAAATCTCCTATAACTAAAATAAATAGTCATACGGTACTTGACTTGACATTCTGTATCTTTTGGACTTGTCGCTTTCCCTGTATCTAGGAAAAGATAAAGAGAATATAAGCTCTGTTGCTCAACCGTCGGCTATAGCTGAAGAAAATGCCATCTCAGGTCGGTAATCCATTTGATAGGAGAGTCCTCTCACTGAATAGGATGCTGTGGTCATTCTTGGTGTAGCTTCATCAGAGGATGAAAGGGAGTCTGCCATCACTGAACCAGGCGCAAAGTACAGTGCTGTGGTAACTGCTACCGTTGATCGGCTTCTCCTTACTTAAGATTGAAGTTGTTTCCTGAATGTGGAAATTTCTGTATGAAAGAAAGGAAAAGTGATCCATAGTAGTGAACGGTGTTCTAAGAACTTCCAGACTCTTCAGTCTGCCTTCGATGCGCTTTTCTTTCGGCAGCTCTTTCAGGAAGTTACCGTTAGGCCTCTAGGAAAGGAGGGGTTCTTTCTTGAATTCCTTCACTTAAGGGGAAGGCTTTGCCTACTTATAGTAAGGAGAGAAGAATTAGAACTCGGGAATTCAATTTGGCCTAGTAAGAAGCCTAGGGTGAAAGAGTAGCGGGGATACCACCTGCTTTCAATTTATAAAATTCCTGACTATACTATAATGTACGCGGTAAGCAAAAGAGTGATCCTCGGGGAGAGTTTTCCCGTCATAGTAACTAGGGAGAGTAGCGTAGCCTATAAATAATAGTCATCAAAGATGCCACTGGTCATTATTGATTTTGAGTGACCTTTAGGTTTTTACCCAGAACTCAATCATAGGCTGATGGCAGGAAGGGAATAGCTTCTGCGTAGTAAGAAAGGAGTAGCAAGGAAGTCCATGGGGAAGAAAGAAGGGATGTAGTCAAGGAAAGGGGAACCGAGCCAGGAAGAAAAGGCATTCTTGATTGACGGTTATGGGCCTTTTTTCTAAGAGTCAGCAGGTTAAAATTAGAAAGTGAAAGTAGCGTTTCCTCGAGCAAGAGCAGAGGGAGCTGCGATAGGGGTAGATGACGCGGTCACTGGTCTTTAGTGAAAGGCTTTCTCTGCCCCTAGACCAGAAGAGAGGGGTAAGCCCGGACCGGAAGACGAAGCGAAACGGGGATGGCACTTTGTCCCCCGACATCGGCCTTGAGGACTTTATCAAAAACTAACTATAAGCGGGCAGTCCTTCAAATGAATGAATTTTCTGCTATAGCCGTTTTGGGCCCATTTTTTTACCACATTCATCAAGATATCTAAATAGAAAATATAAGCAATGGAGAGTAGCCTTTGGCGAAGACGACAGAAAACAAGACTGGACCTCCCACCGGAGAAGAAGCCCTCTTTTTTCCGCATCAGGCAACCATCGATTACCAGTTTGGAGTGCTCATGAAGAAAAAGCGGAGTAGTCACATTCAAAGAACAATAAAAAAAAAAAAAAGAAGAAAAGAATAGAAAGAAGGGGTTTACCTTTTCATGTAGTTCTCTTCTTTAGTCATTCCCTAACCTTTTCTCATATTAGCGTAAGCAACCGTTGAATATGAATATTCTATAAATATTAGAATATGCTTTCCGAACCTAAGGCTAATAGCTCCCGTGCTGCTTTCGACTCCTACTCCTACTCAATTAATCCGAAGTTGTGGTATGGGATGGGTGTCCCGTGGATGCGCAAATGAAACAATTTTCTTGCCTTAGCGGCAGGAGAAATGCTTAGAAATGCTCTTAGTTGAAGCTCATATAGATATAGTGCGAGAAATTGGAACACAATATACATTGCCTCATTCCACCTTAACTAACTCATAAACTAAGGGTCTTTCGATTAGCATGGGCATGGCATGACCTTCTATCTATTCTAGAGAGAAGAAGTCAAGAAGACTATAGAATGAATCGCCTTTTCATCCTCGGTCGCACTATCTACTAAAACTTAGCTTTCGTACTTTCACGTAGCGCTCCGTTCGCTTGTGACTCTTCCAGAGTCTTCGGTGTCCACACCACTCATCATAGGTCTCCTCTCTTCATCCCTCTCCTTTCAGTCGAGCTCAACCATTCCTCTCCCGTTGGTCGCCTTGCAGGCGAGCTTCTTAACCTACTCAAAGACCTGGTGAAAGCTTTCAACCTGCCCTACTCTCAGATGTTTTCCTGTCTGCCTTACTCGGACATCCCGTCCGATCTAGAGGCCAGGTCTCTTATTGAAAGTGAGTCTGTCCCGCTTCCTTCACTCGTCAGTCCTGACTCTGATGATCTAGCTTGCCGGTCTGTGTCCTTTGGCCTCTGAGTCGTAAGCACTCGCTGCCCAAGAAGAAGTAGAAAGTCGGTCTTCACTCCTGCCCTAAGAAGCAGGTCCCACTCCGTCCAAAGCTTCTTATAGCTCTCCGGCTGGCTAAGCAGGTTCAACCCCCAACTCCAAAGGCTGGTTCAACTCCTGCTTGATCAGATGGTTGGCTTGGAGAAGAAGCGAGACCAAGAAGAAGAGGCAAGGAGATACTTGAATTCCGGCAAGAAGATCAGAAGCTAATCCTTTTCCGGGAAAGGCGTATTAGAAATTATGTCCTCCCATAAGAGCTTTAGAGGGAAGGTACGCACCTTACTCGACTAGAAGAGGACCAATCCGAAGGGGTCCTAACAAGGTCTAGTAGTTCTGTCCGTCTACTTTCTTAATATGGAACTGGGATTGAGACTTTCACTTTCATGCTAGGAGTTGAAAAGGGAGATGTATAAGCTCTCCCCCCACTTTCGTCCCTCTCCCGAGTCACTGTAGTACCTGTCCTATTCCTTGCATCTGCCAGCTCTTTTGGGGGGATGGTTGTGGAACTGAGAGGTTAAGCTAGGCCAGAGAGAGCGAAAGAAGGAAGCCCGCCTATAGCTTCTTTTCGAGCAGCTCCTATCCGCCTTATGGTAAGCCGAGGAAAGCAGACTCAAAGTGCGAAGTAGCTTTCTTCTGACCGGGCGAAAGGAAGGCCGTCGTGAGAGTCCGCTTAGAGAGACTGGAGTAGGTAAA
Source organism: Garcia nutans (assembly GCA_947685225.1). Classification (NCBI taxonomy): domain Eukaryota; kingdom Viridiplantae; phylum Streptophyta; class Magnoliopsida; order Malpighiales; family Euphorbiaceae; genus Garcia; species Garcia nutans. The sequence continues at coordinate 12,510 of CANTUV010000259.1, read as the reverse complement.
GGTAAGAAGCAAGGGAGGATTTTTTCACATCTGAGATTCCCACTAGGGCAGGGCTATGAGAGAGAAGGGGCATTCCCGGTCAAAGCATTGATTCAAATTCGGGGGCTAGGCTAGGTCAGAGCTAAGAAAGACAGACTAGAAAGAGAATGCTACTACTCCGATTACCTATTATCCCCCTTATCCACGCTTTGACTTGCCTTAATGATTGGTCCCCGTAGACAGGCTTCAATGCCCTTGCTATCTTCAAAGGTAGAAGAAGGTTAAGGAAGAGCAATGCTTACCTTACCATACAATAGTAGGTTGGTCCATTGGGAGCTACTACTGATTCCGGTCTTAGAGCTCAAAAGAAAGGTCAAAGTAGTCGAGCTACTTCGTTCCAATTCAAGGAGAGGACGAAACAGCAGCTGGCTCTGAAAGCGGACACTCCTAACCAGCTCATGGATATAGAAAGTCTTTGGGTCACCTCCGGTCAGATCAGACTATTTCGTAGACGCAGAGGAAAGAAGAGCCGATCTAAGAAGGACTCCCTGAGGCACTAATCTTTCTGCTCTTTATGGGATAGGAAGTCAGTAAGAGAGAGCCGATTCAAACCCCAGGAACTACTATTCCAGCCACTGTACCGATGCTTATTATATGACCGGACCTCAAGTCAATAGACCAGAAAAGAGAAGCCGTCGGGAAACCTTCAACTAGAAGGACTGATATTCGCACATCTCACCCATTTCGAATTATGTCATTTCCAGGGGAAGCAGAAGCACTTTACGTGGGGCCGAGTCTTTTAAACCAGCCTTCCCGGAGAAGTCAGTATCCCTTCCTTCTGGCCTTCCAGTTAGAATATGCCTTCTTAGGGCGCGTTCAATAGACCCCGAACTTGTATTATCCCTTTTCGGAACTGAAGGCATGCCTGCGCCAACTTGAACATCGGATAAACTGGGTCTTGGTGGAAGAGGAGTGGAGTAAAAAGACTGAGTTGGAGAAAGGTCTCTTAGAGCCTATGTTTGAATCAGCGGTGAAAGAATTTCCAGCTAGCGCACCATAGTCAGAGTTCCCAGCGGAGGGAGGAGACGAAGATGTGTAAGCAGAGGTACCCCCAGACCCTAGTGCAGATGGACTTTCAACTCTTTTTCCAGCTTCAAAAACAGATTCAAACATCGAGGAGCAGACCCTGGGCCAATTACTGGCATTGACGAGAACGGCTTTATAATGAAAGTTTCCGGTACCTAACCTAGTACTAGTCGACCAGAGAGAAGCCGACTTATCCGACAAGGCTAAAAAAGAATGGTTTATTTAAAAGTTTCCACGGAACCGGTGGAGGTGCCCATTATGCCGTTCGTTATGCCTCTTGTGATTGAGGTGTCCGGCGGACGTTCCCTTAGTTCCGCTCGCCATCAGGCTACTTTAGTAAGCCGTTCAACTCGTGCTTCTGATAGGAAGTTTTTCTTCTATATGTAGTGTATGTAGTTCTATGTCTTACCTTCTCTTCTTGATCGGTCTATTTCCGGGTATTTTTTTGAAAATAAGCTACCTTTCCATTCCTTTAATAAGGGGGGTGGAAGGAGTCCCTTAGTCTGCTAAAGATTATGACAGTTAAGCAGCATGTATGCAATTCATAGAAATGCCTGGATCAATGGCTATAAACTCTCATTCTGGATGGCTGGAATTATAACAGGTTGGCTTCATAAGGAGATTACCTAGGCTTAAATAAATATATATTAACTCCGCTGGGAATTAGATTAGCACTAGACCGACATCGAAAGCAACTACAACAGGCTCTCGGCATTAGATCTAAGGAAAGGCACAGTGGAACTGGCTCGTAACCTGGCTTTTTCAAACTAGCTTTCCTAAACAAATATTTTAAGTGATCAAATTATAACGGGCTGAGATACTCTTGCTTTTTTCCCAGAGCCTGCTTACTTCCTTAAACCTTAACTCACTTAATGCATCAGCAACAAAGGCAACTAGAACTCAAACAGCAAGGAAGGTCAAACAAAAGCACCAAAAACTGAAACTAGCAGGGCAGCCACGACGGCTTGTTCCTCAACCACAGTAGCTCTTGTTCTTCTCTTTCTCCTCTTTCCATACGGTATCGATCGGCCGATCGTTCCCCTTCCTCTGGGAAAACTAGCAAATAGCATTTCCCTGTAAGTGGCATGTCAAAAACGAGGAATTGAGATCGGGCGAAATCAATGAAGACCTTTTCCCTCAAAGGGCATTTTCTTCCTGCCAGAACTCACAGTCAGATGTTTGAGAGAAACCCATCACAGCGCGAGTCACATTGGTCATCAACTTCTCCTTTGTTGCTAGCCACATAAAGCACCTGACACGCTGAGGAGTTTTTGCTCGCCTTCCAAACAGTCCCTGAACTACCACCTTCCAGTTTTGCAATGGCACCATAGGCGGACTTGACTTCATAGAGAACTCACCATTCGATGCTGACACAACGTTCTCAGATGCTATTCGACCGGAAGTAGCTATAGGATTTTCCCTCAATCGACTAAGCTAACAAGCAGATAGGCGGGGAAGGAAGCCTTTAATAGGCTAGGCGGTTCGGGAGATGCCAAATAACTTTGTTCGCTCGTTAAACTCGCACCTTTGGAGGCGAGTAACTTCACTTCAAGCATGCCAAGTCGACTCTCTGAACTAAGAGTACCTCTGCTTGAGGAAGATTCCCTTCTTTTAAAAGATGCTGTTGATGCTAACACGCCTATAAATAGATGTTCCCCACTGCTCCTCTTACCGGGTATATGCCTTAGTGAAACTCCGGGTAACCTAACACCCATTTGAAAAAAGTCCTAACAACTACGTGACAAATAGTCAAACAAATAGTCAAAAAGCTATTCGGTTGTGGTTCGGATTGTTCTATTTAAAGGTATTGTGTTCTTTATAAGCTATCTTTCTACTCGCCTGCCCACTATATGACTACCCTGCCTTGTCATATCCGTATAAATACCCGTCTCGCATCTCCGCGTGGAACCTCTCAACACAATATACATTGCCTCGCTTTCTCGTATTAGCGGAGTGGGTCAGCATAATAGCATCGTAAATCTCGCGATCCATCACCTTATCAAGCCAAAGAATAGGTCTCATATCACACATAGCTTTTTTGGTACCAGTCGGACTTCCATCTCATCATATTGGAAAGCCGCACTCGTCTCTGGTGTATAGGAAAGGAAGTAGTTGGCTTCACATACATCCTTCCTGACCACCCGGCCTTAGCCTATGTCGGCGGTACCGTGGGTGGAAGAAAAACTTCTTATCAAAAGAACGAGTGGCGTGACGCGGTCTACTCAATTAATGGGGAACGGTCTATCGTAGTGGTTTAAACTTCAGAGAGCAGACACAAAAGAGGATTCTTTATTTTTGATCGATCTGCCAGTCTTTGAAGGAAGCATGCCCGCCTATTACAATTAGCTAAGAGCAGGTGAGCCGCAATTCAGTATACCAAAAATTCATGCTTTCACTATGAGCTGGACTGAGACTACCAATGAGACCAAGACCGATACCCACCCACCACTGTGACCCAAAAGAACATTCTGGAGAGCAAATCTGTAGAAGGTCGTTACCAAGGACATTTCTTGAAGCGGAAAGGCGAATCCCTTATACTGTATACGGGCTTGGCTGGTACATCAAGCATATCGGCATATTGCTTCTTCGGTGTGGTACACATATCTGTCAATGTCAATCAAGTAATAGAATTCATTCCAGGAAAACGTGAAGAATTGCCATTCATTTTTTATGAGCTTGTAAGACCCGTTGAAGTCCCCGGGGAGGGCTATAAGTAGGCCGTTTGCTATTGCTATAAGGGCTGCTCGCCTTTATACGGCTTGGCTTCGCTATCGCTCCTATGTAGTAGTCGGCCTAATAAGTAGTATTCCTACCATAAAAAATGCCTATTATCTAGTTCTAGAAGCTTCGCCAGAAGCAAGCAAGACGAGGTCGCTCTGCTTCGTAGACAAGGCTCGTTCCGTACTTGACTTACGAGCTCGTGTAGTACTCCCCCCTATCTCTAAAGGGGCTTATGCACTCCACTCGCTGTCTACTAAACGAGCGTTAGAGCGAGCGAGTGAAGCCTTCAATTTAGTGGCTTCCCCCCTTTTCTCTCACCCTATTCTTTCATTTCCACTTAAGCTTCCCCGGTTTGGGGAATTAATTGATTGGATACCCGAGAACCATAATCTTTCCTAGGAACAGCTTCTACGACGATAGATAGGGGTCAGGTTTGTTTGGCATCTATGCCCCCTGCCCTCCAAACAGTATAGGAGCCTTTCAGCTCGTACTGCTCACACTCCTAGATTTTCACGGCACCTCCTCCACCATAGTGTGAGCTGGGAGCAGCTCCGAAAAGCGAGGCCTACTTAAAAATTCGCTTTCAACAACACCACAAAAAAAGGAAACTATGGTTGCCCACTGATCTGATCATAGGTGAAATCCAATCCCTTCGCTTTGCGCCAGGCTTGGAAACCGTAAGTCAGGCTCCCTTCGCCTCTCGGAAGCGAGAAAGCGAGCAGCAAGCTGAAAAAGCCCTTTCTCCTTTTCATAATAGTAAGCTTCATAGCTCCAACCGGGGCAAGCCAAAACCAGCTGAAGGAAGGGCTTCATAGCCTTACCTTATTATTAAAGAAAGGGGAGCTTCTTCTTATTATATTATAAAAAGAAAAAGAACTCTAGGGTTCCAAACGGCTCAATGATCTCTTTCTTCGATAGACCGGTCCGGCGCTCCGCGTGGTTATATTCGTACATGTTCCGACTCACCGGTCATTATGGATCTAGTGGCATGGCGAGGCAAAGGGGGGGCAACTACGAAGCTTCGTAGACTCGACAAATCGCTCCGCTTATAGAATAGAATGCAAGTAAGGTAGCTTGCTTATTCTCCTAGTAGCGTTCGTTGGCGACAAGGAAGGAGGCATTGGAAAGACTAGAACAGACCCTACTTCTCTTCTCTGATCCACTATTGTGTCGCCGAATTTCTTAAAATGGCTCTTCAGGACGATGAGAGTCCCATTTCTGTTCCTCCTAACCGGCGTATTGATGATGTGATCAACATTGCTTGTTTGTTTGATGACTGTCCCATTCAATCCACTTCTGTCCTGGGGGATGCTCCCAATTCTAACTTTACTGCTCCGTGGGGAAAGCTCCTCAGAAACTTCGACTCAACCCGAGTCCGAGTCTAAAAAAGTTATCGTCTTCCCGCGGATAGCAGGAGCAACAGAAAGACTATGTACCAGAGCCCTAACCATCGGGACTGATACAGGACTAATGTTGACCCGACCTTTCTTGATTAGAAACTGCTTAGCAAACTCTAGGCATCCACGGTCAGAGATCAAAGACTTTTCTTTTGATATGGTCATCTGAAGCTCCTCCATGGCTTCCTGGTAAAGTTCTGCTACGTGCCTATCCTCGATGACAATGTCATCACCGAGAATAGCGTACTTCAGAAACCTTTGATATCAGAATATAAAGATCAAAGGAAAAAGAAAGAAAGATAGGAAAAGTCGAAGAACCATACCTTTTCAGACCGGAGGATCTCGAACTGATTACGGGAGTAATGAAGACGACGAAGCATGTCGCCCCGATACTCCCGTACACTCCAAGTACGGCTCCGAGGAAAGACACTCAGATCAACCTCTGCTCGACGAGGACGCCCAACATCGATATGCTCCCAGAGCCACCATTGCAAGACCCAAGACACAAGTTAGTCTTGAAGAATCGAACATGAATGAATAATATGATGATGGAGGCTTCCTATGGAAGAAGCGGGTAGGTTGCTGGCTCCTATCCGCCGTTCCTCCTGCTGACCTTTGATCTCACTAAGTTCTGCTGCCTGCAGACTGCCTGGACAGAAGAGGAGTACTCGTGTGGTGCTACGAGAGAGAAAAAAGAGAGCTCTCTACTCTAAAAGACCCTATCATAGCTAATAGCTTGTTGAACCTTGGGATAGAACCATATAGATCAATCACCTCATACATAACATAGGATGAGATTACACAAGTTGCTGAGAAGGCACCTACCTTTAAGCCGGACAGACTCGCTCGCTAGAAACCGTCGTGAGATACTTTGGGATCAATGTACCCAAAACCGGCTTTTATTTTATTGGAAGATGGGAATAAAATGCACCTATAAAGCAAATGTTCATGTTCTTTGTTAGCAAGTACTCTAAGACGATGGAGGCATGACGAGTGGTCACAGTCGTGCGTATATATAAATATATAGGTATATAGGAGGAAAGTTATACAAAAAACTCGCTTTCCTTTCGATTTTGGGATCAGCCGACTGGTAGCTATCGCATGTAGTCGTAGGCGGAGATCAAAAAGTGATCAACATTTAGCCCTCACTGAAAGATATGCTCCTCGTCTGCGATTGCAATCTCTGGCTGGAGAAAGATAGAGACTTCGTCGTGATGGGACAGATGACTTTGTTTGGTAGGATCACAGGCCGGGATAATAGAATTTTCCTTTTATTCGAGAAAAGTGCTTTCTTTTGGTCAACGCTCGCCTCGTAATAGAGACGAATGGTACACCAGTTCTCCAAGCAGCTCCGTTACGTTACAGCGGTTCGACATTTGGCAGTACCCGTTGAACCAATAACAGGAGCGAAAGACCTATCGGTGATACGAAAGCCTACCTCGCGATGAAAGACTCAATTCCCGAATGGGAAACAGTGTGAGAACCAGAACCGATACACTTTAGGCGGGGCTCCCTGTGGAATGATGAAACCGTGGTCGTTCCCGTATCATCGAATTAATAGCTTTGGGTCTTTTTTATCTTGGTCTTCCCTTTCACCGTCTTTCGAAATAGCGGATTCGTCTATACTTTTTCGTTTTGCAGACGAGTCACAAAAAACCTACGGATCCGTCGGCGTCGGAGCAAGCGGTTAAGGCCAAGGGCAAGAAGAAGATGACTCCCCGGAAGAGGATGCTGAGAATAGGGCAGCACTTAAGTGGATAAGTGGAGACTTTCCATCTATTTGCTGTCTCGTTCGCTACTTCAGGTCAACATTACGCAATTGGCCCAGTTGGAATTCTGACTATAGCTGCAACCTATCTCATATCGGGGAGAAGGCCCCACTAGAAATTGTGAAGAGGACCCGCTCGCGTCGCGTGCTCGATCTAGCCCAATTGGTTGGATGAGCGGCGGATCCCTGACTCCGGAAGGAAGAAAAAGTCAGTAAGGAAGTTTGGTTTCTAGTGGAGTCTAACAAAGTGTCTTTGCTTTCTCCGTTCACGTCACGTTTGCATTTGCAAAGAGGTAGAATAAGTCTCCGTTTGTTTTCAGTGTAACCTACTGCCAAAGTCTAAGAGAGAAAGGGTATGACGAGTGGATTTTGACCCACTCACGAATCAGTCTCCAATTCAGAATGAAGATCAAGACTCTTTCTTCTTCACAGCCAGAAAGGGGCGAAGGCAAGAGGTCTAGGTCTTTGCTGCCTGATTGACTGCTTCAAAGCTTTAAGTGAGGACTAGGCTGCACTTTGACTTTGATTTCATCATAAATGAACTTTTATATAGAGGAAGAGAAGAAGCTGTGAATAGGTCCTCGTTTTTTCTTTCCAAAAGGGAGTTAAGTAATCCGTGGAGGTTTAGGTTTTGAAAAAGCTCGACTGAAAGGAGAGGGGAGTAGGGAGATCTACTGATAAGTGGAGGGTTGGGATGAACTCGACTGAAAGGAGAGGCGGGAGATCGAGCTCGTTCCTCTTTTATTCGATAGTGGGACTTCCTTGCCGGCCAACCAAGGAAGATGAGTCCTCTTCGGAACTCTTTTCCCTCAGAACTACGGTTGGTTGGTTAGCAGCTTTGACAAAGACAGCTCTTTCTCTTGCTTCCTGGGACTTTCCTTCCATACTTTGCTGGTTTTGTACTTGACTCATTTTCTGTCGTCGGGATTCCAGAAGAAGGGAAGGCTCTTTGGTCATCTCTCTTCAACTGGCTGTGACAAAGAAAGATCTTATATCAGAGCTGGTTTTCCCAGTCTAGCCCCTTCTCTTATTAATAAGGGAACTGCTGGCCATTCATAGTGAGCGGGACCCCTGATCGCTAATCAAGAAATTGCGTCAGTTAAGTTCTTTCTTTTCGATATCGCCTCTCTGATGAATAGGCTACGCTGCTTGCCCTTTCCGCTGCTCACCTTATACCTGATAGTCGAGTGGCATTCATTCTCCTGGAATGGAAAAAAAGAAAAGCTTTGATTTCCCGTTGCTTGTTCCCTCGTATGGTCTTTGCCAAAGGTCTTGGATAATCGATAGTGGCTGTTGTATCTTTGATTCGAGGGTGGGACCTCCGCCCTTAAATGCTATAATTTCCGTCTTTGATTCTCGGGAATTCAAATAGTGAGTGGGACCTGCTTGCCTCTTTTAATGAAGAAGGGTTGGTTTCATTGATAGCTTTGGAATTTGGAGTCCTCTGGATTGCTCTTATCTTATGGAGTGGCGAGAATACGAAGCTAGATCAGCAGGAATGACAGCGGTCTCGGGAATCTACTCTACTAGTTGCAACGCGTGTTCTTGTCAGCATTGGGAATGGAGCATTGCTAATATATGCAGGACGGTAAAGTTTATTTTAGTCTAACCTTCGCATGAGCTTTTCTTTTTCTTTACTTCAAATTTGAATTGCCTTCTCGTTTTCTCTTATATTCAGTGCACCTCTCCCTACTTGAGGATTCTGTATGGACACTCGTTTCTTCATCTAGGCAGGGATCAGAAGCTGAGAGATAGCCGTACACTCTGAAGTGGTTTATATACTTTCTTTAAAGGCGTACATCCAGTCCAAGCAGTTGCTCCCAGCTAGCGGAAAAGGTGAATGTGAATTCATTTTTATTAGAAAGATGCTATTGCGCCTCTTTCTTGCATTGAATAGTCATCTTGGGTAATGGTCATAGGCCCAGATCCATATTTATTTTGATTTGAAACTGATAGAAAGAAAAAGCCCCGCCTCCTGCGGTGGGAAGAGAACGAAAAGTGTTATTACAAGCTTTGAGAGTCTTTACCTGATGGTTGAGTGTGGACATGAGTAGTTATTCACTTCAGAGTTTTCTTTGTTAGGAGTCTTCCTCTCTTAATAAACTGAACTGAACCAGTCGCTTTCTTCTAGGAAGCGGGTCCTTGCCTTCCCTTGAGCACGGAATTGATCGATTTGAGAAGTTTGCTACTGGCACGCCCCGCAGGTCCTTCTATTGAGTCCATGAGGGTTATCTCGGCGCTGCTTTCATTCTTGTTCACCAAGACGTAGCTGATCCGATCTAAGAAGATGAGACTGACCGCGCTGAGGAGTTGGGATCTTGAGGTGACTACCCAGAGGATGTAGAAACAATATAAGATCTTATTTAGTGCCTACTTATATTCCATCCATATAAAAGCAGCGGGCAAGGCTTAAATTAAAGTGAGACCGGGGAGGAAAAAAAAGCTGCTTCCCTTGGTTTGCTAGAATAGACTCTTAGATGGGCGCCCCATTTCAGTCTATTGGGACCTAGAGACGAGACAATCTTGACTTTCTTTCCTTGAATGAAAGAGACCAAAGCAAAGAAAGAGGGTGCGAAGAAAACTACATCGTCGAAGGGACGACGATTATGAGGGCCCGAGCGGGTATTCCTTAGTTTACTGGAAGTGCTTTAAGGAAGTGTGACCCTTATGACGAGCTATTCGAACTATGCTCATCCGAGACAAGCCTGCTCAGCCAATTCTTTCTATTTATCCGAGGAAGCATGGTCAAGTGCCAAACTGACTTTCAGGATAGAATTAAAGCAAGAAAAGAAGACGGGCCTTAGCCTTACAACAAGCTTGCCTTAGGTCAATCAGGTCCTTCCTGTCCCACTGGTATTTTCCTTATGACTCCGACTGTGGTTTACCTGAAATTAGACCGATTCCCCTCCTGCTGCTCAACCAGCTCGGTCTGACCTGACTTTGACCGCTTTCAGATCGTTGGTCAATGAAAACCCTAGATCCTTAGCTCTATCCTTTGCTGGCTGGTTGCCCCACTGGGACTGGGACTACTTCTTGCTCTTTTCTTTATTGTTGGATGGGGAAGAACAAAGTTAGACTGTCTCTGGGCCTAGGATTGAGGGTCTTTAAGTTTTGAAGCATACAAGATGAAAAGAGAGTCGTTTTGTAATCTTATCAAATCGGTCAGAGTCGCTTTTTCAGACCAAAAAGAAGCGCTTTAATGCGTGGACCGTAAGCCCCTACTCCTAAGCCTCCACCACGAACAGCAGAGTGTCCTTCTCCTTCCGTTGAGACGGCCCTCTTCTTTTTTTGTTTGTTCACCGCGGCACGAAATCATGAAGAAGCTGGAATAACTCAGAAAGAGAGTGGCGCCTAGCCGTTGAGAGCGTCTGTTGTCTTTGTAGAGGAACAGTACGATCTTGGACTGGCCCCCTTCGCATGACCTAGAAAGAAAAAAAAGTCCGTGCTACTATAAGGCCTCTAAACTCCTCCCTCAGGACACTATTGCGTTGCCCATGGGGACAGGGTAGCCCCGACTTCCATAGGTCCTTGGTTCGACCTCCTAATGAGAATTGAGGTCCTTGCGCGGGCGTCTCATCCCTAAGACTTGCTTGCTCTGTATGGAGTGCCCCGTGGTTCCTCGAGTGCCAGCCGCAGAGAGGAATGCCATCAACTAGGGCGCTGTTGGCCACTAACCACTCGCTCGCCGGCCGCTTGGGCTCCGCGTTTCAAGTTCGTTATCCTAACCGTCTCCTCTGCTCTACCGGGAGCCTGGCCCCTTCTTCTATCTTATCTACTGCCTTGCTCCTTGGCTCCCTACAGCTCCAGCCGCTCGCTGTAATAGCTTGCTTCTCGGGTGGCTCGCACCCGGGGGGGTGCGGCTGAGCCAGAGTGGGCTCAGCAGTCGGCCTATGTTTCCGGGCGCACGCGTAAAGGCATGATTAGTTCCACAAATCTCACTGCACTGACCATAGTAAACTCCTTCTCGTTGTACCGAAATAGAGATCTGATTTAAACGACCAGGTACAGCATCACATTTGACACCTGAGGAAGGTACAGCCCAACTATGAGGTACATCAGCAGATGTTACAATAATACGTAGATGAGTTTTGGCTGGTACAACCACTCTATTGTCCACTTCTAATAAACGTGATTGACCCAATTCTAGATCATCTTCTGGAATCGTATAACTGTCAAAAGTGAGTGACTGTTCATCGGAACTGTTATAGTCTGAATACTCATAAGTCCGATACCATTGATGTCCAATAGCTTTGATAGTAATGGCTGGATCTACTACTACCTCGTCCATTGAGTATAACAGAGCAAATGATGGTATAGCAATGAACATAGGGATGATACTAGGAAATATGGTCCGAAGAATCTCGATAGTAGTTCCATGAACAATCCTTTGCGGGATTGGATTTTTTTGATAGTGGAAATGCCATAAAGCGCGAACCAAGATCCATAATACGAAAACCAAAATCAGAATGAGGAAAAAAAAGATATCGTGATGTAAGTCCATTATTCCTTGCATCATAGGGGTTGCTGCGTCTTGAGATCCTAATTGCCATGGTTCCGCTGCATCACAAGGAGCAATTGTGAGGAATAACCATTCTAGAACAATCATTTGGTTTGCTTCATTCTTTGACTGCTCTGCTCCCTCCCCCAAAAAAGAGAGACTCATTCTTACTCTCCCAATTCAGGAAGACGGAAATCACCGGTTGGGTTGGTCCAACCAAGAAAGACATGGGAGTCTTTGGGCGTCAGATTCTTTTTCTTCTCTTACGATATTTCGAGTTCGAATTAAGATGAACTGATCACTCCTAAATGCAGCCGTGATCATCTATAAATCGCCATCTCGTTGCACCACTGCCTGGGAAACCTCTTATCCTCTACCTTACCTCGACAAAAAAATCTATTGGTGGATTATTCTCTCAGGAGGAGTGGAATAGGGCTACTCCACCTGACTCAGGGTCGGGAAAGAACCACTAGGAGACGAAGCAAGCCGAGGCAGATATCGCCATGACAGACACTGTAGTAGGGAACCGGTCCTTGTAAGCAGCACTAGAGAGGGGATAGAGAAAAGAGACTTCAAACTAATGTCCTTCTTCCTCTGAGCCTTGTAGAGTCTATCTACTAGAGACATTAACGGTGCTCACCCGGTTGGTAAAATGAAAGACTCCAATCTTTTAATTCAACAAAAAGTACCACCAGTGTGATAGAATAAAATTCCGAGTGATAAGACGTAGGATGGAACCGAATCGAGCCTACGGGGAAGTTGCTCCTTAGAATACCAAACCAAATTAGAAGCAAGCAAGGCTTTCTTTTCTTGTAGTCGGGGAAAGAATCCCGGAGTGGATGCTGAACCCATTCATCCATTCTAGAGCCCAGAGGAAGAAGAAATAACATTCCATGCTGCGAGTCAGCCCTATTTGAGAAAAGGAAAGACTGAAAACTTGAGTCAACCCCGTGATTTTTGGCATCATGAGAATTCCCCTCATAGACAGAAAGTGAAATCGCTTTTTTTCTGTCAACCCCGTGTTTTTTGGCATCACTGCCATTTCCGCTCATAGCTCCGAT
>CANTUV010000258.1:0-45434 GCA_947685225.1 Garcia nutans | reverse complement strand
CACCCGAAGTAGGAGCACCTGAACCTCTATTACCTTGGAATTTAGATCTGTATCGATCCTCATCTGAAGTAGACGAAAGAATCTCATGGTCATCAGTTTGGGGTCCCCTAGACGATAAAGCACTAGGATCTCTCATCCCCTAAAATCATAAGTCTCGAAAATCTTGCTCTGACTGGTGATACAATTTTTCAAAATGGGCAACCTGTTGACGACTAGCAGCTAACTATTCTTAAAGTTTCTTATTTTGTTCTTTAAGCATCCGCTGTGAGCTAGGAAGAAAAAGGTAAGAGCATACATAATCATGCATACATGTAGCATAAATCATCATGAAATAGGATAACCTACCAGGTAATTCATATCAATACCCTCTGGATGAGATGGCATCTTCGGTTGATTAGAATGAGCAAATGGAGGAGCGGCAGAGGAAGGTCTAGCCTCATGACCAAATGAGCTAGTAGCCTACAATAATCATTGAAACAATTAAAATAAGTTAAGAAAGAAGTAATTGCAATGGTAAAATGGTAAAAGTTTTCCTGAGAGGTGCTATCCCCGGGATGCGGGACGGACCCTCCTCCCTCTCCATGATACTTCTCTTCATTGCTATCCTCCTTTTCCTCAAAAATCTCCCGGACGCCAACAGGAAATATATCAAAGTTTAAGAGTCCTACTCGAATAAACTGGGCATATGATGCACCCGGTGGATAGAGAAAGGTTTCAACATCATAACCGTGCCGAGCCAACCACCATGCGTTCTCCAGCATTGATGCAATATTTAAAGTATACTCCAGGCAATTCATTGGGATCCTCTATCACTCGTGACCAAGGAACCACTTATGAACCCTCTCCCCGAGAAACTAGCCACTAGACACAGGGCCAACAATAACTCGGCGAGTATGCTGAAAAGGAAATGCGACATTCATAGAAGAAGTCCAGTTTGTCCGCTCTTCTGTGTTCTACCAAGCCAAATTGACCTACAAAATGAAATAAGGTAAGTGAACTTTTATAAAAATTTTAAAGTATACTAATACTATTTTACTTGGCCCTAGGTTAAGCAACTCAAGAGATAGTGCTGGGTGTGTACATGGTGAGAGCCAGGAACTGCTACACGATCTGACAACCAAAAATTCAATCTCGGATACCCGACTCTCTCTCAAAAAATGCCAGGCACCCTCACAAGATTCTGCTCATATGCCCATACCTATAACAACGAAGATCAAATTCATGCAAGTATGAGAATGGAATTGGCATTGGTAGAAGAAAAGTACCTCGACAACTACCATGAAACCAATGAAAGACTTCTTATTCCTGAAAATCTTATCTAGTCCATGATAGAGACAGGCAAGGCTAGCTTCACCCTGGCTGTAAAGTGGTACCATTCTCATGTCAGTAAGGGCCCTCAATACCAACAAATGGATGGCAGATTCGGTGCTGCATAAAATGGTCGACCCAAGCAAATACAGTAAAAATCCTTGAGCATATTATTTGGCTATTTTCCTATGAATCTGTCCTTCTTAATTCATCCAATAACTCCGAATTAACTCAATTTTTATCTTAAAGGGCTCTTTTAATGACGGTTCCATACAGATTAACTGTTGGACTTCTTTGCATGTTAGAATATCATTGGTAAGAGGGACTAGAAGGCCATAGTACTGAATACCAGTTATGGCTGTATAATCGACTAGGCCATTGGTCATCTCTCCTACAGGTAGGTGAAAAGTATGGGTCGTGTCTATCCACCGCTCCGACAATGCTTGAACTACACTCTTGTCTATTGGACACTCCTCAGATGGTAATTGCAAGATAAAGCTTTCAAAATCGCAATCTTGGACAATCTGTTTTACTCAAGAGTACCATTATCGAGCTTTATAGACACATCCTCCGCCCCGGATAACACAGTGATCGTGCTAACACAGAGTCAGGTAAGTTAACACGAGGTAAGTATATCATCATTCCAATACTATTGATTCATAGACTATATTTATTCGTTATGTCCTATTTTAATTTATCTATCTATTTATTTATTTATTAAATAGTCCACTAACTAATTTATTTTTTTCTAAACTTTAGCAATACTAAATAAAAAAATAAAATAAAATAATAAAAATAATAATAATAATAATAATAATAAATAATAAATAATATATTAAAAAATTTCAAAAAAAAAATCAAATAATGAATATAAATTTGTGCTATTAAAATATCAAATTGCATTGTTACCTTAGTTTTTTGACTTAAACTGTGATGAAGCTGCATCCCAGCTAGTAGACTTACAGTTCCATTTTCATGCCGCCGAATAAATTCCAATAACTCAGTATTGGATCGAGGTCCTGATCTCGAAGCATGCATTTTCTCTTTAGCTCTATGCTAAATTCTCTACTTTAAATATGAAAATATGTGAGTATGAATGAGTATTGAAGAAATTAGCCGTTTATATAGGCAAATTGCAAAGCAAAAAAATAAAAATAAAAAAGTAAAAAATATTAATTCTTATGAAAAAAAGAAAAAAAAGTAAATATCACTGTTGATAAATAGTAAATAAATAGTTAGTAAATAGTGAGTAAATAGTAACTACAAAGTGAATAAATAGTAAATTCAATTATTTAATTCAATTATCTAGATATTTGCATGTATAAAAATATTTGGCACTTTTAAAATATTTTACACGCAGGGGGCAATACGATATATGCATGTTAAAAAATAGCTAAATTTTTTACAAATTTTTTTATTATCCTACTGACTATAATCATTTTTTATAGATAACCAAATTATTTTTAAGTCCAGAACTTACCTCGGGTCCAGAACCCAAATTACTTTTTAAGTACAAAACTTTTCTCGGGTCCAGAACCCAAATTATTTCTTAAGTCCAGAACTTATCTCGGGTCCAGAACCCAAATTATTTCATAAGTCCAGAACTTATCTCGGGTCCAGAACCCAAATTATCTTTTAAGTCTAGAACTTATCTCGGGTCCAGAGCCCAAATTATTTTAAGTCCAGAACTTATCCCGGGTCTAAAACCTAAATTATTCTTAAGTCTAGAACTTATCTCGAGTACGGAACCCAAATTATTTATTAAGTCCAGAACTTATCTCGGGTCCAGAACCCAAATTATTCTTAAATCCAAAACTTATCTCGGGTCCAAAACCTAAATTATTTCTTAAGTCCAGAACTTATCTCGGGTCTAGAATCCAAATTAATTTTAAGTCCAAAACTTATCTCGGGTCCAGAACCCAAATTATTTCTTAAGTCCAGAACTTATCTCGGGTACAGAACTCAAATTATTTTTTAAGTCCAGAACTTATCTCGTGTCCAGTATCTCGTGTCCAGAACCTAAATTTTTTCTTAAGTCCAGAACTTATCTCGAGTCCAGAATCAAAATTATTTCTTAAGTCCAGAACTTATCTCGGGTCCAGAACCAAATTATCTTTTAAGTTTATAACTTATCATGGGTCCAGAACCCAAATAATTTTTAAGTCCAGAACTTATTCCGGGTTCAGAACCCAAATTATTCTTAAGTCTAGAACTTATCTCGAGTTCAGAACACAAATTATCGTTAAGTCCAGAACTTACCTTAGGTCCAGAACTCAAATTATTTTTTAGTCCAGAACTTATCTTGGGTCCAAAACTCAAATTATTTTTAAGTCCAGAACTTATCCGGGTCCAAAACCCAAATTATTTTTAAGTCCAGAACTTATCCTGAGTACCCAAATTATTCTTAAGTCCAGAACTTATCTCGGATCCAAAACTCAAATTATTTTTTAAGTCCAGAACTCATCTCGGGTCCAGAACCCAAATTATTTTTAAGTCCAGAACTTATCTCGGGTCCAGAACCCAAATTATTCTTAAGTCTAGAACTTATCCCTGAACCCGAACCCAAATTATTTCTTAAGTCCAGAACTTATCTCGGGTCTAGAACCCAAATTATTCTTAAGTCCAGAACTTATCTCAGGTGCCGAACCCAAATTATTTTTTAAGTCCAGAACTTATCTCGGGTCCAGAACCCAAATTATTTTTTAACTCCAGAAATTATCTCGAGTCCAGAACCCAAATTATTTCTTAAGTCCAAAACTTATCTCGGGTCCAGAACCCAAATTATCTTTTAAATCCACAACTTATCTCGGGTCCAGAACCCAAATTATTTTTAAGTCCAGAACTTATCCTGGGGCTAGAACCCAAATTATTCTTAAGTCCAAATCTTATCCCGGGTCCTGAACTCAAATTATCTTTAAGTCTAGAACTTACCTTGGGTCCAGAACCCAAATTATTTTTATGTCCAGAACTTATCCCGGGTCCAGAACCTAAATTATTTTTGAGTTCATAACTCAATCTAACCTTGATTTTGGAGTCCAGTATGGCTCTAAATCCGATAAAAAATCACATTGCTTTTTGCTCTCTTTTGGTGTAGTCTCAGATAGCTCAAGCGGGGGCAAACTGTAGACCCTTAGTTTTTTATCCAGTCCAGTCCTATATTTTTAAACAGTCCAAAATAATTTTTGTGATATTTTTAATAATATTTATTACTTATAGTATTTATTTTTAAATAAAAAATAAAAAATAAGAAGAAAAGATAAAAATAAATTAAAAAATAAAAATCGACGATGGTAAAATCGGCGAGGAAATTTTTCGTCGCCAGCAAGGTTTTTCCTGCGATGAAAGCCTGTGGCCCTCGCCCAGCCCACGCCTAGTGTAGACTCTTAATTTTGACCCCAATTTGATACGATCCTAATTAAAGGATGCCAAAATAAATTTGATCTGACTTTAAAATATTTAAACCTATTTTATAATTTTTAAAGAAGTCAGTTCGGATTAAAGAGGCATAAATTCAATTGTAAAACCCTAAAATCAAGTTGAATCAGCCCAAATTAAAATTTTTCGATCCATAAGTTAAAAAAGACAAGAATAATTTGAGTCAGGCTGGCCGGAAGACATGAGCAATTGCTCATGTCGACCTGGAGGGACAAGGTCGACATGAGCATGCCTTATGTCGATCTTGTAGTCCAGATCGACATTAGGTTGGACTCATGTTGACCTAGGGCAACTAGGTCAACATGGCCTTAACTTATGTCGATCTGGTTGCCCTAGATCGACATGGTTTCAATGAGTTCCTAATTGAACTAGAATTTGTTTTAAGGATGGATTAATATTAGGGTTAAGGATTCTGAGTGAGGTTAGAGCCTATAAATAATAATGTTTTAGAATTTAGAAAGATGGGAATTAACATTAACAAGGGGAGCAATTAACATTAACAAGGGTCGGCAATTAGATTTAGAGGATTAGGAACAACAAATAGAGAAGAACAGCAGCAATTTTTTGAGACCGAAAGAAACAACAAACAGAAATATCAAGACAACCAAAGAAGAAGGCAGAGTACATACTGTCTTTATATTGTTTATCCAGAATTAACATTGTTGGTTAAAGGGACGGTGGTTCCATCACATCGAAGGCTGGTTATAACAGTAAAGTCAACCGGCCAATTGTCATCTCTCCAATGGGCAAATGAAAAGTATGAGTTGTGTCCAACCATCATTCTGCAAGCTCCTGGATCACGCTCTGGTCTATTTGATAGCCCCGTACTGGTAATTGCAAAATGAAGTCCTCAAAACTACTTTCCCGCACCATTCTCTTTACTGCAGGCGGGGCTTGATCATACGACTTATGGGCCTTGTGAATATTTCCCCCCACTTAATATCGCAACCATCATGCTGTCCAAATACAGGTAAGTCTAGGTAAGTACACATGTAATTTTCCTCACACACTTTTGAAAAAGTATAACTATAATAATAAATTAATAAATATAAATAATAGTAACATAAAATAGTAAATAATATAGAATATATAAAATAATTTTGTATAAATATATAAAGCAATATATTTATTTATATAAAAAATAAAAAATAAAAAAAATAAAAAAAATAAAAAAAAATAAAAAAAATAAAAAAAAGGGACACAGACAAATAATTTCTCGCACAATAATTGATTTGTTTCATTCTTATACAATCATTTAGTACATCAGAAGTTTCATGCATAAATTTATAGATTTTGTTATACAAATAAATTCTGCTACATAGGTATTTTTGTATATCAACTTTCATACTTATTCTTGTATAATGTACATGAACATAATTATACTAACAAACATTGCAGTAAATTACTTATATGTATAAAAAAGTATCACTTATCTGTGTTTTATCTTTGGAACTCCGATGGAGATGCATGCTGGGTAATAACAGAATTTTCACAACTTCGTTGTCTCGAAGGTAAGAAATCAATTCATTATTTGATCGAGTCCTATGCCTTGAAGAGTGCTGGACGCCTGCCATGGTAAGTGCTTGAGCTTTAAGAATCTTACAATGGAATTGAAATATTCTGAGTGATAGTATTTAGTTTGCAAGATGAGAAATAGCACGACCTCTTTATAAAGAATGAAATGTATATAAGTCAAAAATAGTAAATATAATAAAAAAAATCAAATAAAAGGGGGGACAAGTTCACGTGTTGTTGCCATTTATTATAAATTTCTTTATGTAAAGTAATTTAAATTTAGTTAGTCAAAATTGTCTACTTCATCTTTTATCTATTTCAATAATGTACATAGTATTGCGTTATGAGTACAGATAATTTCAATAGATATTTATCACATCCAACAAAAATATATATATATATAATATAATAAAATAATAACTTAATTTTTGCAAAATATTTTACTGACTCTAATTTACCTTTTCAGGTATCTCGGGTCCAGAACCCAAGTCTTTTTCGAGTCTAGAACTCAAATCGGATCCAGAACCCAAACCATCCCGGGTTCAGAACACAAGTCTTTTCTGAGTCCAAAACTCGAACCGGGTCCAAAACCCAAACTATCTCGGGTCCAGAATACAAGTCTTTTATGAGTCCAGAACTCGATCCGAGTCCAGAACTCAAACTATCTCAGGTCTAGAACCTAAGTCTTTTCGAGTCCAAAATTCAAATCGGGTCCAGAACCCAAACCATCTCGGCTCCAGAACCCAAGTCTTTTTTGAGTCCAGAACTTGAATCGGGTCTAGAATCCAAATCTGGTCCAGAACCCAAATCGAACTGGGTCCATAACCCAAGTCTTTTCTGAGTCCAGAACCCAAACCATCTCGGGTCTAGAACCCAAGTCTTTTTTGAGTCCAGAACTCGAACCCCCAAACCATCTCGGTCCAGAACCCAAGTCTTTTTCGAATTCAGAACTCGAACTGGGTCCAAAACCCAAACCATCTCGGGCCTAGAACCCAAGTCTTTTTTTTAGTCCAAAACTCAAACCGGGTCCAGAACCCAAGTCTTTTTCGAGTCCACAACTCGAACCTAGTCCAGAACCCAAACTATCTCGGGTCCAGAACCCAAGTCTTTTTTGAGTCCAAAACTCGAACAGAGTCCAGAACTCAAAACAAAAAAAATCTCAAGAAAATTAAGTCTATTTTTGCCAAAATTAAAAGTCTTGTTGCTTTTCACTCTCTGAATCAATTCAAGATTGTTTAAGTAAGGGGCAAACTGTAGACTCTTAATTTTGACCCCAATTTGATACGGTCCTAATTAAAGGATGCCAAAATAAATTTGATCCGACTTTAAAATATTTAAAACTAGTTTATAATTTTTAAAGAAGTTGGTTCGGATTAAAGAGGCATAGATTCAATTGTAAAATCATAAAATCAAGTTAAATCGGCCCAAATTAAAACTTTTTGGTCCATAAGTTAAAAAAGGCAAGAATAGTTTGAGTCAGGCCGGCCGGGAGACATGAGCAATTGCTCATGTCGACCTGGAGGGACAAGGTCAACATGAGCATTCCTCATACCGATCTGGCAGCCCAGATCGACATGAGGTTGGACTCATGTCAACCTGGGCAGACCAGGTCGACATGAGCATGCCTCATGTCGATCTGGCAACCCAGATTGACATGAGGTTGGACTCATGTCGACCTAGGGAAACTAGGTCAACATGGCCTTAGCTCATGTCGACCTGGTTGCCCCAGATCGACATGGTTTCAATGAGTTTCCTAATTGAACTAGAATTTATTTTAAGGACGGATTAATATTAGGGTTAAGGATTCTGAGTGAGATTAGGGCCTATAAATAATAACGTTTCAGAATTTAGAAAGGTGGGAAATTAACATTAACAAGGGGGCAATTAAAATTAACAAGGGTCAGCAACTAGATTTAGAGGATTAGGAACAACAAACAGAGAAGAACAACAGCAGTTTTTTTGAGACCAAAAGAAACAACAAACAGAAATTCCAAGACAACCAAAGAAGAAGGCAGAGTACATACTGTCTTCACATTGTTCATCTAGAAATCAATTTTTTTGGAGGAACCAACGAACGGAGGTTTGATTATAAATCTTTAATTTTATTATATTTATAACATTCTTACGTTTAGATTTATGAATTGTTTAAGCATACGATGTTATTGCCATATTTTTTTTAAATGTTTCTATCATTTGTTTTGATATTAGTAACCTAAATTATTAAACTTAATAGTATGTTTTATAGATCAAATTGTCCATTCATCCAGTAGCCTAAATCGTTGATTAAATTATCAAAACCCTAAACTGTTATTTTATTTCCAAAATTTTAAACCCTAAATTATTCCATTAAAGTCTCACAACCCTAATCATTTTCCAAAATCTCAATTTATCTCCAGAATCAATATTTCTTCTAAAAAGATAAATCAAAACCTCAATTTATTTTAAAGCTTGTCACCCTATAACTCTTTCCCTAGTTTTCAAACCCTAATCCAAGAAAATCTTAATTTATTCTTGAAATTCCAAAACCTCATTTTTTTTCAAACCCCCATCCAGTAAGCCTAAAAAACCTCAAACCCTAATTCCAGTGGCCAAACGTAAAAAATCTTAAACCCTAAATCCAATCTTTTAAAATTATAAACTCTAGTTTCCAAAACCCTAAATTCCTTGAACCCTAAAACCCTAGTTTCAAAAACCCTAATTCCAAAAACCCTATTCTAAGATGCAAATCCTAAATTTCTATATTTATTGCTTTATTAAATTTTAGATTTGATTATGTAGTTTATTATATGTTTTGATGGTTGATTTATTTAATTTCAATGCTTGATTTATTTAATTTATCATGGATGGATATTTTCTTAATTATTATGATTATTATTTGTTTATTTTGGTATTAAAATTATAAGAGGTATGTTTCCATTATTAGGTACCTCATTAATTAATTTTCATGTAATTTAAATTACTTTTATATTTTGTAAAGGACATGTTTCCACCTTTTGGTGGGTGTCCTATTTAGTTTAGACATGGATGATGTAAGGACATGTTTCCATCCTTGGATGGGTGTCCATTTATTTGCTTTGTTTAGACATTGCTTTGATATAATGATGCTTTATTTTAATTGTTGCATGTAATATGGATAATATTGTTATATTTAAGAATTTTATAATATTAAGACCTACAAAGGAGGCCGGTTCCAATGAACCGGGCGTTGTGGGAGTGCTGGGCCTTTTCTCACCTTCCCCACACGTGCCTAACTTTTTGAACCCATTAAGAGGTTGGGGACTCCTTAGGAATTGAGTCATCCACCCCTTTCTTTTTTTCGGCCCGTCCGGGTGGCGACTCCATTTTCTCCGGACTTAGGTCCGTATTCTCTAAGGCCCCGAGCCTAAATAGTGCCAAAGTCGCAAGAACCATTCCACCGGGAGTGGGGGAAAAAATCCCCGCTCACACCTAGCCCATGCCCAGCTCCCGCGCCCAGCCCACAGGAAATTTTTGCTAGTGCAATTTTTTTCGAAATGCTATTCTACTTGATTTTGGTTTTTAGTTTTATTTCTTAAACGATTTTTATTTCCTTAACCAATTAGTATTAGGTTTTTATTTTTCTTATAAATACCAAATCAAAACACACAGAAAGAGATCTTGAGACTTTGGACTTTTGATCTTTTAAAAAAGACTTTGGATCTTTTGGAGAAGGAGATCGGACTTTTGGGATTAGGACTTTTGGAATTTTATTCAAGAACTATCCGAATTCCTTTTGGCAGTTGATTGACAATCACAAGCTTGAAGGATCAAGAGGCAACAAACAAGAAATACTCCATCAAAGGTAGCTCACACTGCCTTTGTTATTGTTTAACCAAAATTCAAAATTGTGGTGGGACCAACAACGGAGGTTTGAATCTCTATTTACTTGTTTTGGTTTGAATCTCTATTTACTTGTTTATCTTTACAATAGCTTCATCATTCAAATTGGATTAATTATTTAAATGTGCAATAGATGATCAGTTGTTCTACTTACCATCCAAACTCTATTTAAAACCCTAAAAAATATTTTTCAAAACCCTAATGCCTTAATACTCGCAAAACATATTTTTGAAATCTAAAATCCTAATTACACTTTTCTAAAACCACAAAACAATAGATTGTCCTCTTAAAACCCTAACCAAACCTGTTTTTCTAAAGGATTCACAGTAGCCTATTCTTTCCAAATATCTAATTTTAAATCCAATTTTCATGATCTTCAATCTTATTTATTTAAACCCTAAACTTTAATATTATTTTCATAAAACTTTCGAAGCCTTAATTCTTTAAAACATCTAGTAGCTATGTTACTTTTTTTATATTAAATATTTCTCAAATTGATTAATCTAATAAACTAAATTACAAGACTATAATTGTTAAACATGAAACCAAAGAAGCCTAAATTGATGCATGAACCCTAAATTTATATACTTACTATTTTATTTAAATTAGATGAATGTTTATTATATATTTTGATTGATGTTTGATGTCTTTGATGAATGATTTATTTATAATGAATGGTTGGCTATTTTTATTGATTTGTTTTGATTTCAAAACATTGTAAGAGGTATGTTTCAATGTTTTGGGTACCTCATGTCGTGAGCATCATGTAATTTATTTTATTCTAAAGTTTTTTGGGCCAATGTAAAGGACATGTTTTCACCTTTCGGTGGGTGTCCTATTTAGTTTTAGACATAGATGATGTAAGGACATGTTTCCATCCTCGGATGGGTGTCCATTTATTTATTTTGTTTGGACATTTTTGTGATTTTAATAAAGTATTTATTTATTCTTATGATCACATGTAGTATGGATAATATAGTATATTGAAGAATTTTATAATATTAAGACCTGCAAAGGAGGCCGATTCTAATGAACCAGGCATTGTGGGAATGCTGGATCATTTCTCACCTTCCCCACACATACTCAACTTTTTGAATCCATCAGGAGGTTGGGGATTCCTTAGGAATCGAGTCATCCACCCCTTTCTTTTTTCCCCGGCCCATTCGAGTGGCGACTCCATTTTCTCCGGGCTTAGGCCCGTGTTCTCTAAGATCCTGAGCCTAAATAGTGCCGAAGTAGCAAGAACCATTCCACCGGGAGTGGGGGCAAAAATCCCTGATCACAGTTAGGATGAACAATAATGATAATAAAAAGATGTTTTCCTTTCTTTTTATAATTTATCATCACTTTTCGCTATTGTGTTACTTATTTTACCTAATGGTCAAATTATTCGAAATAGTGCACATAAAATAATTTTAACATTAACTCTATTTTATTAAATTGGGGAATAACTAAAAAATATAAAGCCAGCATACACAAGATCACTCCTATCTCCAACCAGCCCTTTCTGGTTTTTTAATTGACAATTTCTCTCATTTAGCCCTAATTGTTGCATAGCCCACCCTTTTAGGTTTTTCAACCTAGTGAGCTTCTTATTTTTTTTTTAAATTTCAAACATAAAACCTTTTCAATCTGTCAATGTTCATTGACTCACTAAACTCATTCCTGTCCATGTCTGACAACTTGACTGCGCCATTGTTCATGACATGTTTCACAACATACAACCCTTCCTAACTAGGTCTAAATTTTCCTCTTAGATTGGGGACATTAGGCTTGCACTGCTTCAACCTTCCTAATCTTAACCCTTCTATTATAGGCCCCAACTATCTTTCTTTAATACAGCTGATGATGATACAATGCCTTCAACCTTCTTTCTTCTAACAAGGCCAGCTGTGTATATCTACTTGCTACCCATTCTATCTTAGACAATTCAGCATCTAGGACAACCCTCAATGATTTGATCTCAATTTCAATTGGCAACACTGCTTCCATCTCATAAACCAAGAAAAATGGGATCATTCCAATCGGGATTAGCACACTTGTCCTATATCCCCATAAAGAAAAAGGAAGCATTTCCGACCAATCCATATATGTCTTAGTCATTTTGGACAAAAATTGCTTAATCATTTTGTTCATCGCTTCCACTGCTACAAAGGGAGGATTGGTGATGGTGGATTTGATACTTTGAGAATAAATTCTTAACTGCTCCTTGAAACTGCACTCCATTATCTGATATTACACTATATGAGACTCCATACCTGCAGATGAGGTTCTTTTCAATAAATCTAGCCATTTTTCTTGCCCCTAGCTTGTTGAAAGATTGAGCCTCAACCCATTTAAAAAAATAATCCATTGCTACTACAATGAATCAGTGACCGTTCAAAGCCTCGGATGTATCTCTCCAATAATGCCAATCCCTCAAGTTACGAAAGGCTAGGGTGAAGACATAGAATGCAATTTTTCTAGAGCCATATGATTCAAGTTTTCATACATTTGGTACTGCTGGCACTTCTTCACTAAATCAACACAGTCTTTTACCATGGTCAACTAATAGTAACCATATCAAATTATCTCTCAACCGGGGCTAACCTGTTTATGTGGGGTCCACAACTTTTCGCATGTATTTTAGACATCATTTGCTCAACTTCAAACTTCCTTAAGCATCTTAAGTGCACCCTGTTGGGCCATCTTTGATACAACTCTCCATGAAAGGTGATGTATTACAAGGACCATTGCCTTATAGCTCTTCTCTCTTCCTTTGTTGCATCCTGTGGATATTCCTTTCTTTCCAAGAATCTTCTTTTGGTGTCATACCACATATCATGGTCCATGTCAGTTTCTATGACCGTCTCATACTCATAATAAGGGGTCGATGAACTGGTCAAACCAAAGGCTTAAGAAATAACTTAACATGATCTTCCCATACCGAAGCTAGGGTGGCTAGGGCATCGATCATCTAGTTTTCCTCTCTTGGTAGGTGTATAAATCATACCGAAGCTAGGGTGGCTAGGGCATCGGTCATCTAGTTTTCCTCTCTTGGTAGGTGTATAAATCTGCACTCCTTGAAATTCTTCTTCATCATGGTTAAATAATTGTAGTATGGCTTCAACTTCTCTTCTTTCAATTCCTACTCTCCATTCACTTGTGATATCACTAACAATGAATCACCAAAGACTTACACTTTATCTACCTTCATAATCATCAGGGTTTCTAGGTCAAAAATACATGCTTCATACTTTACCATATTATTAGTTGTCCTAAACTTCAACTTCTCGGCAAAAGGAATAAGCTCTCATTCCAGTGATTCCAATATTACTCCCAAACCTGCACCCTTTCTATTCACTGCTTCGTCAAAATATATTTTCCACCCTTGCACTTCTATGGCCTATAAATGTTCATCAGGAAATTCTAAAATCACCTCTTCATTGTCATGCAATGGTTGTTGAGCCAGGAATTCTGCTACTGCTCTTCCTTTAATGATTTTCTTGGTTATATACTTAATCTCAAATTCTTCTAAAATTATCAACCATCTACCATATTTCCCAATCAACAAGGGTGTCTCCCTTAAGTACTTCACTGGATCCATCCTAGAAATTGCTTGCATACTTATAGATTGAAAGTAATGCTGCAACTTCTTAGATGACCAAACTATAGCTATACAGATCTTTTCAATGATACTATACTTAATCTCATAGGGTAGGAGCTTCCTACTCAAATAGTGAATTGCATGCTCAACTCCTGATTCATCTGCTTGGGCTAACATTGTGCCTATTGATTCTTCTTCTATGGTTGAGTATAACAATGAAGGCCTGCAAGGTTTAGGTGGCTTTAAAATAGATGGATTCAATAAATACTCTTTTATATGCTCAAAGGCCCTTTGACACTCTTCATTCCACTTAACTGGTTGGTTCTTTTTAAATAATTTAAAGATTGGTTCATAAATCATGGTAAGCCTTGCTATGAACCTACTAATATAATGTAACTTGCCAATAAACCCTGAACCTCCTTCTCCATCTTAGGGGTTGGCATATCCCTGATTGCCTTAACTTTGTCAGGGTCAATCTCAATACCATTTGGACCAATCACATGTCCCAACATCTTGCCTAAAGTAACCCCAAATACACACTTCTTTGGGTTCAACCTTAACTTATACTTCACTGCTATCTCAAAGAAGACCTCTAAAATTTTAAAATGTTGCTCCCTTGTACACGACTTCACCATCATATCATCAACATAAACCTCAACTTCCTTATGCATCATGTCATGGAACAAGGTGGTGGCCATCCTTTGATAGGTCACTCCAGCATTCTTTAACCTAAACAACAACACCCTATAGCAAAAAATACCCCACATACTGATGAAGGCAGTTTTGGCTTATCCTCTCGGGCCATTAACACTTGGTTGTGTAAAAAAGATTCATCTATGAATGAGTGTAGCATGCTAGAGTTTGCACTATCAATATGGATGTCTATATGGGTTAAAGGAAAATCATCTTTAGGGGAAGCCTTGCTCAAATCCATATAGTCCATACAAACCCTAATTCTTCCATCTTTTTTGGCACAGGAACTATGTTAGCTAACCAGTCAGGATAATTGTTGCGCTCTAATTAACTCTACCACAAAGCGTCACTCGCAAGTATACGAGGTAGCTGTAGCAAAGGTGATCACCCCAAGGTCGTCTCACAAGGAAGCTAGAGTAGCTAATTGATTATCAGATTATAAATAACAAGTGATTAATAAATTTAAATTGCTAACAATTAATGAAGAAGATCGATTGAAGTTTAAAACAATAAAAGTAAACTGAGCTGATGTATTGATTCATTTAATAGAATGGTCTAGGGTTTGCACTTCTCTACTACTTCTATGTATGAACGGTTATTCCTCTTAACTAATTTAATTTCAAAGATTAAATCTCAAGCAACTTAATTAATCAAGTCAAGGAAATAAGCTCTCGCATTCAAACCTCTATCAAATAATCTTGTTACAATTGAAATAATCTTTTCCTAGGTTATATCTCTAATTCACCTAAGTGCTTAATTGAATTGTTCCAGCATTAGACTTCATCTCTCAATCCATCATCTAATACCTAAAACACATAATTGGTGGCCAATCAATTATATATTAACAATAATCCATTCAATTAAAGCTAAAGAAATAATTAAGTTAAGAGTAATAACCAATTCATACAATCATAGCAGATCCATACAAACCCTAGACTAGATCAAATTAGTTCATAATGCTAACAAACATACTCATCTCATTAAAATTCAAAGAAATCAAATTAGACATGATAATATCCATGAATACAATTCCAATGAAATTAAAGAGATAAAGTTCGAGAACAAAACCAAATTACAAACTTCTTAGCTCTTGAAAAATCTCTTGTTCGGAACTTGCTCAAAGAATGTATCAATGGCAAGAACAAATCTAATCTAGACTAGTTTGATCAAAGTGTAATCAAAATATCAAAGAAAACAAGATATCAAAACCCTAATGTTCTTTGACGGCTCAATCTCAACTCAAACTCTCAACAACCACTTTAAAAACCCTAATCTTAATATTTATACGAAATCTTCGCTCCAAAAATCTGCGTCTTCATTAATCCATGAGTGACACGGCCAGGCTCAAGTGAACTTGGCCGTGTCTGAGGTTCTTAAAGGGACACAGCCACAAGCTTAGCCGTGTCCCCTGAAGGTGTCTTCTACTACTTGATTTTCATGTTTCTTTTGCTTTGGACTTGAGTGTGACACGGCCAAGCTTAAACAACTTGGCCGTGTTGGACAATTTTAGAGGGACACGGCCACAAGCTTGGCTGTGTCCCTTGCTTGTGTCACCTTCTGTGTCTTGGTCTTCCTCCTTAGCTTGGTATGGGACACGACCATAAGCTTGGCCGTGTCCCCTACATGTGTCAGCTACTGTCCAATTTTTCCTTCTTCTTGGTTCCTTGGCATTTTAACCTAAAACAAAACTTGAAACAAACTTTAAATAAGAAGTAAATAAATATTAACCAACAAAACATAAACACCACACTAAAAACTAGGACAAAAATGAAAAAACACTGAAATAAATTAAAACTACCAAAATTAATGAAAACACTAAATAAACCGATTGAAACTACCAAAATACCTAAATAAAATAATAATTATCATAATAAATAAGATACAAATCTATAACAAAAACTAAGAAAACAACTACCCCACACTTAAAAGTTTGCTTGTCCTCAAGCAAATTCACATGGCATAAATTAAAAACTCAAACAACCTTAACTGTAATTCCAATATATAAGATGAAATCCTTTAAGACTCAGCCATAAATAATTGCAATTTACTTCAATCAAGGATTTTCTTAACTCATTCATTAATCCAGACATACAAATCTTATCTCTCATCTAAGTGTTTCACTCGATTTCAAAGGTTAATTCACTCAAACCACTCATGACTGCATACTACCATAAACTTGCTTAATTATCCAATCTCTCTCACTGATTTTCTCAAGAAATAATCCGAAGGTCTTTTATTTGGATGTAATGGGGCTAAGGTAAAGGTGTGAGAAAAGAGATTTAAGCTGGGGCATCAAGAAATGGAGTATCTAAATTAGACAATACTTTTGCTAAGAAACTCACAACTCCCTCAAATGGCATAATCACCAACCTTTGATACTTTCACATACTTGCATACTTAAAGAAAAGCAATGAGTCAACATTCCTCTAATGCTAGAAAATATATGAATTTTGTATATATATATCTTTTTTTTTTATTTTCTCTTTTTCTTTTTTTTTATTTTTATCATCATTTTTTTCATTTTTTTAATATATATATTCAAAATATAAACTTGCATGGAACATCTAGCTTAAAATGTAGAGGAAAAGAATAATCGACTCTTAGTCAATTACAATGTGCACAGTATGCATTTCAACCCCAAATAGCAATACCATTTTTGTTGTTTTTTTTATTTGCTTACCCCACACTTTTGAATTAAACCACCCTATTGTCATATCATAAGAAACTCCATTCCTTAATGCAGGTATGATGATAATAAAAAGATGTTGAGTTGAGAATTGTGTTGATCAAGCAAGAAAAGGTCAACTTGGCTCACTAAGGAATTCAATATTAAGGGAGGTCTTTTTAAGCTAAATGGCTAACCTAATTTGCCTTCATCATTTTAAAACTTGAGATGAAATCATAATGTGAGTTCAATTAGTATGCAAAAGTAAGCTCTAGAGATGCAAAATCATGAAGGTGCACACTTAAGAAAAGAAAATCAATTGACAATAAAATTCAATCTATGAGGCTCAAAACTCACAAAGGTGGGTTCGCAAAGATTTATATGTCATGAATTGCAGAATGTGAAAATTGATTCTGAATGAATTAAAATGCTAATCTCTATGCTGATACTAAAGTCTCAAATATAATGCTAGAATCACAAAAAAGTCAATAAGTTTTCAACAATTATGCCATGCACAACACACAATATAACACACAAAGACAAACAAAACAAGAATTAAAGAAAAGTTTAAAGATTACCCCACACTTATAAATGACATTGTCCTCAATGGAAAACAAGAATAATAAAGAAAAAGAGTTAAAGGACAACCTGTCTTCCATCGTACCCTGGTGAGGCAAAACCCTAACTTTTCATCACAAACACAAATGTTCAAAAATAAAGTACAATATATAAAATAAAATATCCAAAATATAAAATGTTAACATTACAAACAAAAACGAAAAATAATAACAAAAATATGCTAAACACAATAAAGCATGGAACTCAAAATCTACGGTGAAGGCGGATGTGAAGATGATGCAGCTGAGGGATGGAGACTCAAAATCTTAGCAAGGTTGCTATTAATTTGATCCAACTGTTGCAAGACCGCAGCATGATTACGGTCTACCTTACCCTCCAGTCGATCTACCTTGCCTCCAGGGCCTCAATCCTATTAAGTATCTCTTAGTTATCCGAGACCGGAGCATCCTCATCTAGATCAAGAGAATCCGAATCGGACCCCTCTTGGACTCGAGGTCTCTTCTGTCTGTCCCCCGGTACTTCTGGCTTAGCTGAAGCCATCATATACGCCCCTCTCCTATGCACCACCATATGCATCTTCTCTAATGTGGCCAAATCCAATGAATCATTACCTAAAATTCTAGTCATGCGACAGGTACTCAGGTCAAAATCATCTAGAAGGGCTACTGCCAATGTGGTAACCAAACCTCCAATACAAATTGCCCCCCTCTTTTTATTGGCCACACTATCAAAAACATCGGCTAACCAATAGCCGGAACTAATGGGCACTGCATTACACGCACAATCCAAGAAAAAGAGCTCACTCAATTCCACTACACCCGGGCTCTCCTTCCTAGCAAAGAATCCGCAGGACATAAAATGATGCAAGTACCTCAAAGCGGGATTGCTCAATTTAGTTGCTTTGGCCGATTTGGCCACATAAGTCCCCGAGCCTAATGCTCCCCAAGCAAATTGTTATTTAAACTCCTTAGGTATCGACCTTTCCCCGTGTTGATGGAAACCATATATAGCATTCAATTGTTCAATATTAATCACAAATGATTTCCCAAGCAATTTAAAACTCAGCCTAGAGCAAATTTTTTGTTCATCTCATTCAACCTTAAGAGATGTCAACAATTCCAAAGTAAGTTCCTGAAACTAAAAAGGTTGCAAGGAGACTAGGTTCTCCCACCCAAGATTTTGCACATAACGATAAAAATTATTC
The DNA here is from genome assembly GCA_947685225.1 of Garcia nutans. NCBI lineage: Eukaryota > Viridiplantae > Streptophyta > Magnoliopsida > Malpighiales > Euphorbiaceae > Garcia > Garcia nutans. The sequence goes on along the minus strand of CANTUV010000258.1, from coordinate 26,591 downwards.
CTAATTTGAAGAGCATCAAGGGATTCATCACTGACATACCTCATCGGGAAGAAACCCCGAGCCAAAAGATTCGCTCTCTTCAAAGATGAAACCGATGAAGATGAAGATGCACCTTCAGTTGTAGGTCTCTTCTTCTTGCAGTGGGAAACCATCTTCGTTCTTGGCATCTTGCAAAATCTGAAAAATTTGAAACAAAAACTGATTAAAGTGATCTTTTGTGAGAGAAGAAGAAGTTTTAACAGATTAATTTTAGCTTTGGTGAAGAAAATTGAGATTTAATGAAGGTTTCGAAGCTTTGAAACACAATCAATGGATGTTTGCGAGAGAGAGAAGTCGAGAGAGCGAGAGAGAGAACAGAAAGAAAACTAGGGATTGAATGGACAAACAGTGCAAAAATCGTGTTTTTAAAGAGTAAAAGTGAAGGGACACGACCAAGTTTGGATGGACACGACCATGTCTGGTGTGTTTTGAGGGACACGGCCAGTGACTTGGCCGTGTCCCATGGGTGTGTTTGTCTCTATGAAGAAAAGTTACAAAAAATAAAAACAAAGACTTTTTGGTAAAGCTTGGCCATGTCCCATGTGACACGACCAAGGACACGGCCAAGCTCCTTGGCCGTGTCACCCACTGTGTAGAAAGGTTGCAAAAAACAAAAAGAAGGAAATTTTGGTGAAGCTTGGCCGTGTCCCATGTGACACGGCCAAGCTTGTTGGCCGTGTCTCCTACTGCCATTTTTAACTTCTTTTTTTATTATTTTTATTATTTTTATTTTTATTTTAAATCACCACATCTTAAAGAAATTGCAAACCTCTTCTTTAAACACCCTGAAACACATTAGAAAAATAAAAACCGATCAAAGCACCCATTCCATTTATTTAAAACAAACACAAAATCAAAATTGCTAAATTTAAAATTACAACTATGAAAAAGAAATGCCAACCTTAGCGCTTCTTTAATGTCATATAGCTGGACATCACTGCAAGACTTAGGGATCGTGGATCAAAGTTCTATCAATGATCCTCACTTCTTGAAATCCTTCATTATATGGCTTAACTCTCTGTCCATTTACTTTAAAAGTCTCATTTGTTCAAGAGTTAAGCAATTCAATGGCACCAGAAGGATATACCTGAGTTATCTCGAAAGGACCACTCCATCGAGACTTGAGTTTACCTGGAAACAAACGGAGAAGAGAGTTAAAAAGTAAAACTTTCATACCTGGTCTCAATGTCTTTAGCACTATAATTTTGTCATGAAGTGCTTTAGTGCGATCCTTATAAATCCTCGAGCTCTCATATGCCTCATTCCTCAGCTCATCTAACTCTGAAATTTGCAGAAATCGTTCTCTCTTCGCCTTGTCCAAGTCCAAATTCAGAGTCTTGATTGCCCAATATGCTTTGTGCTCCAACTCCACTGGTAAATGACACGCCTTACCAAAAACCAATCGGTATGGACTCATACCCAGAGGAGTCTCATACCCATAGTGCATCATGCAATCTATTCGCCCAATCCTTCCTTAATAAGTTGACTGTTTTCTCCAGAATTCCTTTTATCTGCTTGTTGGATGTTTCAACTTGTCCAGAAGTCTGTGGATGGTATGGGGTCACCACCTTGTGCTTTACACCAGATTTGTCCATTAACTCTCAAAATGTTTGCTGCAAAAATGGCTTCCCCCATCACTGACTATCACCCTTGGTGTGCCAAATCTGCTAAGAATATTTTCCTTCACAAATTTAACAACCACATTAGCATCATTAGTATGGGTTGGGATTTCCTCCACCCATTTAGAAACATAATCAACAGCAACTAAAATAAATTCATAACCAAAAGATTTGGGAAAAAGACCCATGAAGTCAATTCCCCACACATCAAACAGTTCAACAACAATATATGATTGAAGGGGCATTTCATTCCTCCTCCCAATGTTACCTACTCTTTGACAGCGGTCACAGTGCTTACAATACTCTTGAGCATCCTTAAATAGAGTAGGCCAGTAAAAACCACTTTGGAGCACCTTTTCTGCAGTCTTTCTTCCTCCAAAATGACCACCACAGTGAAGGTCATGACAAAATTGAAGAACACTCAGTTGTTCTTCCTCAGATACACACCTGCGAACTATCTCATCTTTGCAAATCCGGAATAAGTAAGGTTCATCCCAAAAATAAAATTTACGCAAGTGTAAAAACCTTTTCTTTTTCCTAAAATGACATGTTAGAACGCAAAATACCACAGGCAAGATAGTTAGCAATATCTGCAAACCAAGGTGCATTAATTACCACAAACAGCTATTCATCAGGAATTGCTTCTAAATTTTTATGAATGCTATCAGATGCAAGATTTTCACTAAAGAAGGGTAATCTAGATAAATGATCAGCAACAACATTTTCACTCCCCTTAGTGTCTTTGATTTGGAAATCAAATTCTTGCAATAACAACACCCATCTAATTAAGCGAGGTTTAGCATGTTATTTTGTTAAAAGATATTTTAGAGATGCATGATCAGAATGCACAATAATTTTTGACCCAATTAAATATGCTCTAAACTTATCTAAAGCAAAAACAACAACTAACATTTCCTTCTCAGTTGTTGTGTAATTCATTTGTGCACTATTCGGGGTCAAGCTAGCATAATATATCACTCTCAAGAATTTATCAACCCTTTGCCCAAGAACAGCTCCTACTGCATGATTAGAGGCATCACACATAATTTCAAAAGGTAAAGACCACACAGGAGCTACAATTACTGGTGCACTAGTCAGTTTTTCCTTAAGGGAATTAAAGGCTTGCATGCTTTGTGCTGTAAATTCAAATGGAACATCTTTCCCAAGCAAATGACACAACGGTTGGCTTATTTTAGAAAAATCTTTAATAAACCTCTGGTAAAAACCTGCGTGCCCTAAAAAACTTCTTATTCCCTTAACAGAGGTAGGTGGGGGTAAATTAGCAATCAATTCAACTTTAGCCTTATCCACCTCAATCCCTTTACTTGACACCACATGACCTAAGACAATGCCCTGAGTAACCATAAAATGACTCTTTTCCCAAATCAAAGTGAGGTTACATTCAATGCATCTCTCAAGCACAAGAACAAGTTTATTGAGGCAATTATCAAAGGAACTACCAAAAATAGAAAAGTCATCCATAAATACCTTAATAAAATCATCTATCATGTCTGAGAAGATAAACATCATGCATCTCTGAAAAGTTGCAGGTGCATTGCAAAAGCCAAAGGGCATACGACGAAATGCATAAGTCCCAAAGGGGCAAGTAAAGGTAGTCTTAGATTGATCCTCTGGTGATATCGGCACCTGATAATAACCTGAAAGGCCATCCAAAAAGAAATAATGTAAGTGTCCAGAAAGTTTATCTAACATCTGATCAATAAAAGGAAGAGGGAAATGATCTTTCTTTGTAGCATTGTTCAACTTCCTATAATCGATGCACATTCTCCACCCAGTAGTAGTCCTTGTAGGAACCAATTCATTATTCTCATTTTTCACCACAGTGATTCCAGATTTCTTAGGCACTACATGTACTGGGCTCACCCACTCACTATTAGCAATAGGATATATTACTCCTTCATCCAGCAATTTGAGCACTTCCTTCTTAACCACTTCACTCATATTTGGGTTAAGTCGCCTTTGGGTCTCCCTCACAGGTTTAGCTCCCTCTTCTAAGGTGATTCTATGCATACACATTGAAGGGCTAATACCTTTGATGTCACTCAATCCCCATCCTATTGCTCTTTTCAATCTTTTAATCTCACTCACCAACCTCATCTCCTCCCCTTCACTAAGTTCACTAGATATTATCACAGGTAAGGTATTGTGATCTCCTAAAAACACATATTTCAGATTTTTAGGTAACTCTTTCAGCTCTAACTCAAGTGAAGGATTCTTCTCTTCCTTTTGGATTGAAGGAAGTTCAAATACTGGGTCCTCCTAAAGTTCCTCTATTTCAACACTCTCTAATGTCTCAAGGCAACTGGCTATTTCTGAATAAAAAATATCCATATCACTATCCAAGGTCAGTGCCAGCTCCAATTTATCCGAGGAACCTGTCTGCAAGAAAACATCTGAAACAACTGCATCAACACAATCAATTAAAGAACAATCCTCATATAAAGCAGTTGTAGGAATAGGAGAAGTGTTAAAAATAGAAAATTCAACAGTTTGTCCCAAGACAGTCATTGATAATTTACCATTTTTAACATCTATCAAAGTGTTGGTAGTCGCCATAAAAGGCCTACCCAGCAGAATAGTGTGTGCTGATGTTGCAGGGTTACTCCCTTCCATGTCAAGAACTATGAAATCCATAGGTACTATTAACCCACCAACCTTAACTAACACATCTTCTATAACTCCTTTCGGGAATCTAAGAGATCTATCAGCTAATTGCAACACCATTTTGGTTGGTTTAAGTTCCCCTAGTTCTAATTCAAGGTACACATAATAAGGCATTAAATTCACACTGGCTCCTAAGTCACACATGCCATCAGTACCCTTTCCATTCCCTATAGTAATTTGAATGATGAAACTACCAGGATCCTTTAGCTTGGGAGGTAGTTTATGCTGCAAAACAGCACTAGCTACCTCTGACACTATCACCTTTTCATTCGGCTCATACCTCTTTTTCTTGGTATTCAGTTCTTTGAAGAATTTAGTATAAACCGGCATGTTCTTTATTGCTTCAAGTAAGGGTAAGTTAATACTTAACTTAGACATCATGTTGAAGATATCTGAAAATTGCTTATCTTGTTTATCATTCTTCAACCTGCTAGGGAATGGTATAGGAGGCCGGTATGGATTGCTTGCCTTATGTAAATCTGCTGTAGGGGACTTCTCCATTGATCTTTCTCCAGCACCTTTGTTCTCTAGTTCTCCTTCCTTTTTGTTTTCTTGCTCACCTGCAATCACAGAATTATTTTCAACATTATTGTTAATTACCTTGCCACTTCTAAGAACAGTCACTGATTGTGCCTGCTCAGGTTGACTTGGGAATTTCCCCTTTTGTTGAATCTGCATCTGTTGTGCAAGTTGTCCCACTTGAGTCTCCACTTTCTTAAAAGATGCTTCTAAGGAATCCAGCCTCTTGTTGTTCATCTCTTGATTTTTAGCACTGACTTGGATAAAAGCTTGTAAACTTTCCTCCAAACTCTCTCTCTTAGGCTGCCCTTGATTTGAGGATTGACCCTGCAGTTGGTTCTATCTCTGGAGCAAATGGAAAGGCTGTTGAGAGTTATTTGTTGTCCAGGAAAAATTTGGATGACTCCGCCAACCAGGATTGTAAGTATTGGAGTAAGGATCATTCCGGGCCCTTGGTTGATATCCCCCATAGCATTGACTTGCTCAGCTTCATTACCATAAGACTCATATGCGGAGGGGCATATATTTGCTCCATGCCCGAAATTCCCACAAATTCCACACACTTCTTGAGTAGATGAAGAAGTGTTGTTTTTCAAATTCAGCATCTGCACTTGCCTTGTCAATTCAGCTATCTGATTGACTATCTCACTATTGGCTTCCAATTGATTTACCCTTTTACTTCTTCCTCTTACACTCTTCTGTTGAGAATTAGCTCCCAACATCTCAAAGATCTCATAAGTTTCATCAGCTGTCTTTTCTCCCATAGCTCCCCCAGCTGCGTTATCAACAGTGTTCTGAAATTGCCGGGTTAGACCATCATAGAAAAACTGATTAAGAAGTTGAAGTGGGTAGTGATGATGTGGACACTGGATCAATAACATCTTAAATCTGTCCCAAGCCTCATGAAATGGTTCTCCTTCAAATTGAGAGAATGTAGCAATCTTCCCTCTCAATTCAGCTGTCTTCTGATGTGAGTAAAACTTGCCCATAAATTTGTTATAAACTTGCTCCCAAGTTGTCAAAGAATTTTCAGGCAACATCATTAACCAGCTCTTAGATCTATCCTTCAATGTATTCGGGAAACATCTCATCCTCAACTGATCTTCTGTTAGTCCTCCCAATGGAAAAGTGTTGAGGGTGGAGTAGAAATCCCGGATAAAGTTCAAAGGATCTTCATTTGGAACTCCATAGAACGATGGCAGCATGTTGTAATGAATGTTCTTCAACTCATAATTTCTTGCTGCATCTGTCAATCTTATACAAGAGGTGGAAGTTCCAATGATAGGTCTAGCAAAGTCCCTCATAGTTCTTTGCCTTTCTTCTCCCATGTTGGTAGATTGTGCATATTCGGACTCAAAATTAGAAGTGTCCTCCTCTGTAGTATCAAATCCGGTGTACAGTTCAAACTCTTCCCTGCTCCTTTTCACTCTCTGAATTTCTGGAATAAATGGATATAGCTCTCCTTCGAGTGATCTCCTGCCTTGCATAAACAAAATTTCTAGAAAAAGGAATAATTAAAAGCAAAAGACAAATAAAATCAAAAGTAAACAATGAAAAATAATCTAAAGTATCCATGACTAATAAACAATTACGCCAATTAGCTTCCCCGGCAACGGCGCCAAAAACTTGTTGCGCTCTAATTAACTCTACCACAAAGCATCACTCGCAAGTATACGAGGTAGCTGTAGCAAAGGTGATCACCCCAAGGTCGTCTCACAAGGAAGCTAGAGTAGCTAATTGATTATCAGATTATAAATAACAAGTGATTAATAAATTTAAATTGCTAACAATTAATGAAGAAGATCGATTGAAGTTTAAAACAATAAAAGTAAACTGAGCTGATGTATTGATTCACTTAATAGAATGGTCTAGAGTTTGCACTTCTCTACTACTTATATGTATGAACGGTTATTCCTCTTAACTAATTTAATTTCAAAGATTAAATCTCAAGCAACTTAATTAATCGAGTCAAGGAAATAAGCTCTCGCATTCAAACCTCTATCAAATAATCTTGTTACAATTGAAATAATCTTTTCCTAGGTTATATCTCTAATTCACCTAAGTCCTTAATTGAATTGTTCCAGCATTAGACTTCATCTCTCAATCCATCATCTAATACCTAAAACACATAATTGGTGGCCAATAATTATATATTAACAATAATCCATTCAATTAAAGCTAAAGAAATAATTAAGTTAAGAGTAATAACCAATTCATACAATCATAGTAGATCCATACAAACCCTAGACTAGATCAAATTAGTTCATAATGCTAACAAACATACTCATCTCATTAAAATTCAAAGAAATCAAATTAGACATGATAATATCCATGAATACAATTCCAATGAAATTAAAGAGATAAAGTTCGAGAACAAAACCAAATTACAAACTTCTTAGCTCTTGAAAAATCTCTTGTTCAGAACTTGGTCGAAGAATGTATCAATGGCAAGAACAAATCTAATCTATACTAGTTTGATCAAAGTGTAATCAAAATATCAAAGAAAACAAGATATCAAAACCCTAATGTTCTTTGACGGCTCAATCTCAACTCAAACTCTCAACAACCACTTTAAAAACCCTAATCTTAATATTTATATGAAACCTCCGCTCCAAAAATCTGAGTCTTCATTAATCCATGAGTGACACAGCCAGGCTCAAGTGAACTTGGCCGTGTCTGAGGTTCTTGGAGGGACACGGCCACAAGCTTGGCCGTGTCCCCTGAAGGTGTCTTCTATTGCTTGATTTTCATCTTTCTTTTGCTTTGGACTTGAGTGTGACACGGCCAAGCTTAAACAACTTGGCCGTGTTGGACAAGTTTGGAGGGACACAGCCACAAGCTTGGCCGTGTCCCTTGCTTGTGTCACCTTCTGTGTCTTGGTCTTCCTCATTAGCTTGGTATGGGACACGGCCACAAGCTTGGCCGTGTCCCCTGCATGTGTCAGCTACTGTCCAATTTTTCCTTCTTCTTGGTTCCTTGGCTTTTTAACCTAAAACAAAACTTGAAACAAACTTTAAACAAGAAGTAAATAAATATTAACCAACAAAACATAAACACCACACTAAAAACTAGGACAAAAATGACAAAAACACTTAAATAAATTAAAACTACCAAAATTAATGAAAACACTAAATAAACCGATTGAAACTACCAAAATACCTAAATAAAACAATAATTATCATAATAAATAAGATACAAATCTATAAAAAAAACTAATAAAACAATAATCTATCACCTCAAGGAACTTTACTTGTATTTGCTTAGTGACTTCTTCTTTGATTAGTTCGGCCCATTTCGACCTTAATGGTCTAAGCTTTTATTTGATAGGTTTCATGTGAGTGTAAGTGGGAATCGTATGCTCGGCTATGTCTTGATCGATTCTAGGCATATCCTCATAAGACCAAGTAAAGACTTCTTTATACTTTTTAAATATTTTTTCTAATCTCTCTCTCTCTTCAAGAGTAAGGTCGGATGCTATGCTAATATTTTTAGGACTGTCGGTTGTTTCCAAATTTAATGATTGTGTGTCAACATAGTTAATATTAAAAATGCTCATGTAATCACTACTTGAATGTATACAACTGTAGACCCTTAATTTTTGACCAAGTCCTCCAAAGATTTTAAAATAATCTAAAATAATTTTTGTAGTATTTATTATTCAATATTTATTATTTATTTCACAATATAATATTTATTTTTTAATATTTATTTTAATAATAATACTTATTATTTATTTCTTAAATATAATATTTATTATTTATTTTAATAATATAATTAATTATAAATATTTATTTTAAATATAATGTTTATTTTTAAAAATAAAAAATAATAAAAAATAAAAATCGAACGAATCATCGAGCGACACGCGGCAGCTGGCGAGGCACGCCGATTGTCGGCCTACGGTGAATTGTGCCCAGCGTGTAGCCTCGCTCGCCAGCTCACGCACATCGATTGCACACAGCACCCAGCAGCCCAGCACCACATCGCTCACACGCAGCGCATAGCAGGCCTAATTCCTCGCAGTCCGCACCTTTGGGCAATTTTTGCTTAAACCTTATTTTACTCGATTTTTTAATTTTTCCTAAACGTTTATATTTCCTTATCAAAATAGTATTAGGTTTTTTGATTTTCCTATAAATAACACAATTATAAGATTAAGGAGGGAGTTTTGACAATATTTGGAGACGAGACTTTTGGGACTTTTGATTTTCTGGACTTTTGGACTTTGGCAATTCTTTTCAGAGACTTTACACATTGACGCTCCTAGAATTCTTTCACAAGCAAGGAACCAGCAATAGGAGACAATCCAAGGTAGCAAGCAGTCTTCTATCTTAGTGTTAGCTCATCCAAAATTTCATCTAATAATTTTGGTGGAGCCTTCAAATGTAGGTATGTTTATCTAATTTTGTTTATTGAATCAACAATCATCTCCCCCTTTAAAACTCTCATCACACTATCTATCATCAAATTCTTTTTTAATTTTGGTTCATATAGTAGCTAAGTTTTTAATTTAAGCAAATAATATAATCATTAAACTTTAATCCATTTTCTCAAACCCTAATCAATGCAGTAAACCTTAAACCCTAGTTATTATTTTCATAGAAATTATTTCATAAACCTTGATTTAAATTATACAATGGTCATAATTCTTTGTAAATAATAATAATAATGTTAGTTTTTAATTAAAATCCTAGTTTATAAAACTAAACCCTAATTAATCCTTTTTTCTCAAATTACACAATAGCTTAATATTTTTAAATAATAATAATAATATTAGTTCTATAAATCAAACCCTATTTTCTAAATATAAAACCCTAAAATCTTAGTTTTTAGACCTGAACTCTCTAAACCATAAATTTTATTCAAGAAACCCTAATTCAAGATGTAAACCTAGATTTATATATTTATTTATTGCTTTATTTAAGTTGGATTTATGTTTATTATATGTTTTGATGATTGATTTATTTGATTTTGATGTTTAATTTGTTTAATTTATCATGGATGGATATTTTCTTTATTATTATTATTATTATTATTATTTTTTATCTTAGTATTAATAATGTAAGAGGTATGTTTCCACTTTGTGGGTACCTCATTAATTAAGCTTTATGTAATTTAAATTGTTTCCATATTTTAGGATTAATGTAAAGGATACATTTTTACCTTTCTGTGGGTGTCCTATTTAGTTTTTAGACGTGGATGATGTAAGGACATGTTTTCATCCTCGGATGGGTGTCCATTTATTTGCTTTGTTTGAACATTGCTATGATTTTAATACAATGATGCTTTTATTTTAATTATTGCATGTAGTATGGATTATATCATAGTAATTAAGAATTTTATAATATTAAGACCTAAAAAGGAGGCCGGTTCCAATGAACCGGGCGCTGTGGGGTTGCTGGGCCATTTCTCACTTTCCCTATACGTATCCAACTTTCTGAACCCAATAGGGGGTTGGAAATTCCTTAGGAATTGAGTCACCACCCCTTTCTTTTTCTCGGTGCATCCGGGTGGCGACTCCATTTTCTCAGGGTTCGGCCCTGAGCCTAATAGTGCCAAAGTTGCAAGAACCATTCCACATGGGAGTGGGGGCAAAAATCCCTGCTCACAGTAGTGACTCCACTAGGGATAAGAGAAGTTGATTCCGTTGGTTTTTATATTATTTTATTCTTTCTTATTATGATATTATCCATTGCATTATTTAGATTGCATAATGTGCATGAGTTAGGATTCCTGTGTTACCCGTGTTGTGTTATGTAAGGGATACTATAATTTCACTCAAGGTATGGAGATTAAGCATGGCATAACCACTCATAGCCTCGTATCTTTTGGTATATACTTGCTATGGGAACCTAAGCTTTTCAACAGCTCATGTAATTGGCCTAGTTACTTTCCTTAGGTTTTACCTCAAATGCTTGTTGTTTGACTATGGTTAATTTATCTTGGTTAAATCATGGCTTATTTGGTTTGTTCTTTTTATAATATGACCTAATTACATTATGAGCTCAAATAATATTTTCCTCTAATTCCAAAAGACCAAAACTATTTTTAAAATTTTTGAAATGGTCTTCGGATATAAAACTTTTCCAAAACAAGTCAAAAATTCTTTTTCTCATGAACCAAATACAAAGCCCAAATTCCATTTTTTCTAAAATCTTTATACAATGGGCTTAGAAACAAAATTAATTTCACTTCATTACGACCTTTTGAATGAGCTTACAAAATATTTAGGTCAATTATGAAATACCAAAAATTAATTGTGAGCCTAGTTTATGCTAAGAACCATTAATCATGGGCTTATTTTTGGCATGAATCATTAGTTACTTTTTCAAGTGAGAAATCTATTTATAATAAACTCTTAATTTAGTTTTAATCCAATATAGTATAAAAGCTACTTTAGTTGATTGGATGGATTAAAACCTAATTAATGGGAATTATCATGAACTGATTTCCATGTTTGAAAATATAACTATTAGTTAAAATCGCCCGAGGGAATTTTTCAAGAATAAAATATCCCATGTTGGTATTTTGTTAACCATATGCCTAGAAAAAGAGACTCGCCATTCGTGTGTGGAAGTTATAAGGTTAGTAGGGACACCCTAATTATCTTTGTTTGTTTGTTGTTTGTACATACATGCATACATGCATGCATGCATTGCATAACATATCATTGATCCTTTTTGGCTCACAGACTTGGAGTACAATAGTTCAAAAGACTACAATAATCCAACCTACACCGGTGATGAAGAATCGAGCAACAACTCAGTTAGCTTCTCACCAAAAGCAATGGAACTTGAGCAGATTCAAAAGATGTTGATGATGCCCTTGAAGTCAAGATGGAAGAACTAAAGGGGGCCCTAGCTGAGATCATGAAAAGTCAAATGGATGCAATGTTTGGGAACACTGTTGAAGCATCTGCAAGCACTAAGAAAGACAAGGGAAAGGCTAAAGTTGGTGAAGTAGTCTTCGATGATGATAGGATGGTTATAGATGGTGATGAATATTAGGACCAATACTTCCAAGATCCTTAAGATAAAAAGGAGCTGAAGGTTATTGAGAAGACAAATGTTGAAAAGACCGAGACTTCTGATGTTGAGAAGATGATTACTGATCTGAAGAAGAGGTTTGAGAAGAAAATGAAAACCAAAGAGATGTCCAAGGTTGACAAACTGTTTGAACAAGATGATGAGGTCCCTTATAAGTTCAAGATGCCATCATTTGCTAAATTTGATGGAACTGGTAACCCTAATCTTCATGTGAAACAAGATCTCATGGCTATGCAGTCTGCCCGAGCTACTAAGGCTAAAACTCTAAGGTACTTCATGCTTTCATTGGATCTGATTGTGCAGAATTAGTTCAACACCTTAGAGGATAGTACTCAAAAGAGTTGGGATTTGTTGTACAAGGCCTTCATCTAACAAAATGGGTATAATGCTAAATTGGAGGTCTCTTTGATTGAAGTCTAATCGATTAGGCAAAGATCGAATGGAAACTTTGTCGACTATGTGAATAGATGGAGGAACAAGGCAGCTGTGAGAGGGGATTTTCGCCCCCACTCCCGGTGGAATGGTTCTTGCGACTTCGACACTGTTTAGGCTCGGGGCCTTAGAGAACACAGACCTAGGCCCGGAGAAAATGGAGTCGCCACCTGGATGGATCGGGAAAAAGAAAGGGGTGGTTGACTCTATTCCTAAGGAATCCCAAACCCCCTAATGGGTTCGAAAAGTTGGGTACGAGTAGGGAAGATGAGAAATGGCCCAGTACCTCCACAACGCCCGGTTCATTGGAACCAGCCTCCTTTGCAGGTCTTAATATTATAAAATTCTTAAGTATAACAATATTATCCATATTACATGCAACAATTAAAATAAAACATCATTATATTAAAATCAAAGCAATGTCCAAATAAAGCAAAAAAATGGACACCCATCCGAGGATGGAAACATGTCCTTACATCGTTCATGTCTAAACTAAATAGGACACCCACCAAAAGGTGGAAACATGTCCTTTACATTGGTCCAAAATATAAAAGTAATTTAAATTACATAGAAATTAACTAATGAGGTACTCACAAAGTGGAAACATACCTCTTACAATTTTAATACAAAAATAAATAAATAATAATCATAATAATAAAGAAAATATCCATCCATGATAAATTAAATAAATCAAGTATTGAAATTAAATAAATCAACCATCAAAAAATATAATAAACTATATAATCAAATCTAAAATTAAATAAAGTAATAAATATATAAATTTAGGGTTTTAAAGAATTATCAATTGAATTTAGGGTTTTGGAACTTAGGGTTTTAGAAACTAAAGTTTTATAATTAGGGTTTTGAAATTAGGATTTTTAGGGTTTTTGAAACTAGGGTTTTGGAAACTAGGGTTTTGGAATTAGGGTTTTTAAAACTAGGGTTTTGGAATTAGGGTTTTTGGATTTAACTTACTGCCTAAAAAGACATAATTTTGGATATGATGAAATAAATTAAGGTTTTGGAAAAATAATCAATATTTTGGAGTTTAATAATGAAATGGTTTAGGCTTTTGGATAAAAATAGTTTGAGGTTTTGAGTTTTAATAAAATAACCTACGGTTCTTGAAGTTAAAGTAAACAAAATAAATTCTAACAATTAATTTAAATCCTCAAGGCTACTGGATAGTTATATGTTTTTTTATGAAACATGCAAGTAGGGCTATGAATATCAACTGATCCATGTGTTAATTAAAGCAAATGATTAAAGTTATTGAAACAAAAATCAATTTACTACATGTTTAAAGATCAAGGTACTGCATGTTTCAAAGATAAAGTTACTGCATGCATATTTTTATTAATCAAAGAAATGAAGTGTGAGCGGGGATTTTTTGCCCCACTCCGGGTGGAATGGTTCTTGTGACTTCGGCACTGTTTAGGCTCGGGGCCTTAGAGAACACGTACCTAAGTCCGGAGAAAATGGAGTCGCCACCCGGACGGGCCGGGAAAAAGAAAGGGGTGGATGACTCGATTCATAAGGAATCCCCAACCCCCTAATGGGTTCGAAAAGTTGGGTACGTGTGGGGAAGGTGAGAAATGGCCCAGCACCCCCACAACGCCCGGTTCATTGGAACCGGCCTCCTTTACAGGTCTTAATATTATAAAATTCTTAAATATAACAATATTATCTATACTGCACACAATAAAAAGAAAGCATCATTATATTAAAATCAAAGCAATGTCCAAACAAACAAAACAAATAAATGGACACCCATCCGAAGATGGAAACATGTCCTTACATCACATGCCTAGGTAGGACACCCACCGAAATGTAGAAACATGTCCTTTACATAAGTTCTAAGATTGAAAAGCAAATTAAATTACATGATATTTAACTAATGAGGTACCCACCAAGTGGAAACATACCTCTTACAACATTTAGAAATCTAAATAAATTGATAAAAGTAAATAACCATTTATAATAAATAAATCATTCATCAAAGGTACCAAATATCAATAAAAAGTAAACATCCATCCATGATAAATAAAACAAACCAAGCATTAAATTTAAATAAATTAAAGCATAAGAAATAAATAAAGCATGATCAAATATGGAATTGAATAAGGTAAATAAAAATCTAAATTATGGCTACTATGAGTGTTTTAAGAAATTAAGATAGATTAAGGTTTTATGTTTTAAAAGGTTGATAAAGCTCTTTGATTAACCAAATTAATATTTGAATGGTGAAATCATGAAACTAAGGTTTTAGACACTTTAAAATACTTTTGATTCATGGTTTTAAATGGTGATTTCAAGCTTACTGTGTAAATTTAAAATATTTATGGTTTTATGGCTTTTTAATGTTTTAAAGAATTAAGGTTTAGAAAAAGTTTTGGTTTAAGGTTTTAAAGGAGTTAGAGTTTACTATTTTAGGTTTAGAAGTTGAATTTGGGTTTAGTGTTTTAGAATTTGGGTTTCGGTGGATGCTTAATTTTTAGGATTTGGAAATCAATTTGATAATTTTATGAAGTTTTATGAATTTAAACAAACAAATTAAAGTTTTGATAAGTAGAAACGATGTTTTTTTAAAGCCTTTTGAAAGAAACAGAACCTAGTTTAAAGTTTTGAAAGAAATAGAATCAAATTTTGGTTTTGTTGAAAAATATGTTTAATTAGGGTTTTAAGATTTTAGAGAAGTAAAAATAACAATTTTAAGCCTTTTGGAAAATAAACCAACGAAATAAGGTTTTTTTGACTTTAGAAAAACTAAATTAAAGTTCTAAGATTTTAACTTTTGAAAAACACAAAATCCTAGGTTTAGCTACTGTGAAAAAAAATATAAAGAAATTAGAATTTCATACCTTATTTTGTAAGTTGCACCAAAATTGCTTCTTGGATGAACAAGCTCCAAAGACAAGCCTTTTTGCCTTTTGAATCTCTTAAATCGTGTTTCTGCTACTTTAAAAATCAATTGAATTCAAACTTTTCCTTCACGGATTTGGATTTACTCTTACTGTCCCTTTCGGCCTCCCTTTATTTGATTGCCTTTGTTCCTTATTTATAAAGGTTTCATATGGTTTATTCCTAATTAATCACGGCAAGTAATATTGATAAGAAAAGGAAACCAAAACCTAATTGAATTAGGTTTCGAAAAATTTGCGTCGAAAAAATCGCGCTGCCGAAAAAAATTGCCGCAGGAAAAAATAAGCTGGCAAAAAAATCTGCCGCAACTGGCTGCGGCAGCATGCTCGGACTGGGTCCGCAGGCCATTTTGCCCGCAGGAAATGCCCATGGGCCCGTGCTGACTTTCGGCGATGATTTTTTCGTCGCCGATTTTTTTATTATTTTTGAATTTTTATTCATTTTACCATTTTTTACTAAAATAAATATTAAAATTAATTAAGATACCCTAAAAATTATTTTGGACAAACTAAAATATATTGGACAACACAAAAATTATTTCAGACTAATTAAAATATATTGGACCGGACTGGGTAAAAAATTAACGGTCTACAGTTTGCCCCCTGCTTGAATGATCTGAAACTTAAGTGAAAGAGAGTGAAAAGCAATAAGACTTAATTTTTGAGATGGCAATTTAAATTTGTTTTGGGTACTTGGACCCGAGATTGATTGAATTTGGGTACTTGGACCCGGGATTGGGTTCTTAGACCCGAGATTGATTTAAATTGGGTACTTGGACCCGAGATTGGGTACTTGAACCCAAGATTGAATTTGATTTAGGTACTTGGACCAGAGATTGATTTGATTTGGGTACTTGGACCCGAGATTGATTTGATTTGGGTACATGGACCCGAGATTGATTTGATTTGGGTACTTGGACTCGAGATTGGGTACTTAGACTCGAGATTGGGTACTTAGACTCGAGATTGGATACTTGGACCCGAGATTGGGTACTCAGACAGGAGATTGAATTGATTTTGGGTACTTGGACCCGAGATTGAATTGATTTGGGTACTTGGACTCGAGATTGGGTGCTTGGACCCGAGATCGGGTACTTGGACCCAAGATTGGATTGAATTTGATTTGGGTACTTGGGCCCAAGATTGGATGGAATTTGGGTACTTGGACTCGAGATTGATTAGATTTGGGTACTTGGATCAGAGATTAGATTTGATTTGGGTACTTGGACCCAAAATTGGGTGCTTGGACTCGAGATTGAATTGATTTGGGTACTTGGACCCTAGATTGGGTGCTTGGACCCGAGATTGGGTACTTGGACCTGAGATTGGATTGAATTCGATTTGGGTACTTGGACCTAAGATTAGATGGAATTTGGGTACTTGGACCCGAGATTGATTTGATTTGGGTACTTGGACTCGAGATTAGATTTGATTTGGGTACTTGGACCCAAGAATGGGTGCTTGGACCCGAGATTGAATTGATTTGGGTACTTGGACCCGAGATTGGGTGCTTGGACTCGAGATTGGATACTTGGACCCAAGATTGGATTGAATTCGATTTGGGTACTTGGACCCAAGATTGGATGGAATTTGGGTACTTGGACCCAGGATTGGGTACTTGGACCCGAGATTGATTTGATTTGGGTACTTGGACCCGAGATTAGATTTGATTTGGGTACTTGGACCCAAAATTGGGTAATTGGACCCGAGAATGGGTGCTTAGACTTGAGATTTATTTGATTTGGTTACTTGGACCCGAAATTTATTTGATTTGGGTACCTGGACCCGAGATTGGCTCAAACCCATGATTTTCTATGCGGACTCTGATTGATGTTGTTGTTGTCTAATTCTTCGCACAAGCACGTATTTCTTCTCTTTGCAAGATTACTGGAGCTTTCTCAAGCAATGGGCTTTCTATGCCCCCCCTGATTTGATTTTGATTCTTTACTTCGCAGGGTGTTTGCTGTTCATTTTGCCAAAGAATAGACAAGAAAGTGTGATGTGTTATACTCATGTATGCATGATATGCATGAATGATACTTACAGCAGTTTTATTGACTCACAAACCGAGGTGATCGGCAAAAATATTCTCATTGGTTCTGTTTTGACGCTTGCTCAAATCTTGCATTGGAGTGATCAAAAGCTTTTGCATTTATGGCTTTTATCCTCAAGATGTTGAAAACATGAGTGGTGGAGATCCCAAGTAGTAGAGTCAGGGATTCATCTATTTTGAACTATGTCTCAGCATGTCAGTTGGTAGTTTCTTCATAACTTTGCCACTAATAATTTCCTTTGCCTAATGTGTCTTTTGGAGGTTCAACATACTTCCTTTAACTTGAAAGCTTTGTATGACAAAACATTTTTTGAATTTTTTGAATTTTGAATTTTGATTTTGAAATCAAATGTTGGTTTTGCCAAATCAATGTCAATGTACCTCAGGACTTGATTTTTCCAAATTAACATATCTATAACATGACAACCCTAGTAACCATACTAAACGCGGGAATCATTTCTATTTAAGCAAGAATTATTGCACTTCAGATAGGCACATACACATTACTTGGCCAAAGGTCTCATTTGAGTTTAAATATTGTCTATCTCATATGCATGCTTATCCAAACTATCTCCACTAATAGACTCTACCTATCAAGAGAGATCAACAAGTCTTTGATAGGCTTGAAATGGGGTCTATAAGGGACATGGGTTAAATGAAGGCCATTTTGAGATAGGAGCTGATGTGACACAATGGACAAACCCTCACACTATAAATTTCTTATTTGAATTTTAGACAGCTTGGAGGCAATCTTGCTAGACTCCAAATTCCTTCTATCTTCTTGGCATTAATTTGGATCTTGATTAGGACAACTTTTGCCCTTGCAAAAAAAGTTTAGTTCCCAAATTCATTTCTTTTCTTCTTCTCCCTTTTCTTTCTTTTTCTTTTTCTTACTCTTCCCTTTCTTTGAGCATTTTATCATTTTGTCCTTCTTCCTTATAGGACTGTCAAATACAGAATTTTCAAGAATTGGATGGTCTTTCTCATTTTTCTTTGATTTTTATCGAATCTTTGGTTAGGTTGAACCAATTCAAGTAAAAATGTCTTTATGAACAAAATGGAAGCCTTTTGCTGCTTTAGGTAAAAGAGAACTAGTTGGCTTTTTGAATCGCCTTTTTAGGTCTTATTTTTTTTTCTTTTTTTTCTCTTTTCTTTCTCTTTTTTCTTTTTCTTTTCTTTTGTCTTTTTTGTTTTCTTTTATTCTCTTTTTTTAGTTCTAGCTCTAAAAGAGTTGTCTTGTTTGTACCAACTTAGGCTTCCAATAATGGATAAGTGGAGTAACATAAATCTTCTTTAATAGGGATAAATCATTTGTTACTCTGATGTTGATGTTGATATATTGGAGATATTAGGAAAACTTCAACTACCCTTACGGTATTGAGAACTTCAACCACCCTTATGGTTTTGAGAACTGCAAATAGCTTTATGGTCTTGAGAACTTCACCTATGATCTGGACTAATCATTGTTTTCTTTGATCTTCTTGCCTCTTCACCTTAGTGATCATAAGACTTGTCAAAAGTATCACAATAGCTCAAGGTAGGTTATTGGGGTTTGTAAGCCAATGAAAAGAAAGCTAAAATTTTATGAAGGCTCAAAGGGACAACTAGAGATTGATATTTAATTGGGTGGATACTAGTTGTTGGCTAACCAAACAATGCCTAGATCATTTCTCCCTCAAATAAGCAGAGTTCAATTTTGCCTCAAAAGTTTGTCAAAGCATGTTCTAAGACTGACTAGGACTTAGACAAAGATAATTATGTAGGAGCCCTCTCTAAGTAAGCATACACAACTCAATGCTATAAAGCAATTTCCTCACCTAGTAAATTCATTCAAGTCATGATGCCTCGACACATTAATTTATGAACATCAAGCTAGATTCCTCATTCGTTGAGCACCAAAATGAACAAAGACCAACAAAAATTTTTGATTAAAGTATTTTATTCAAACGAACATAATTTGAAAAATAAGATTATTCCAATCAAATATTAAAGAAAGCAAAATTGAAAAGCAACATTCAAGCTAAGGAAAGTTCGTTGAGTTGGAGTCGAAGATGCTTCATTTATTTAGACATCTCAAGGGCAAGGATTTTTCCATCATCAAGGATCATTGCTTCATCATCCACAGTTAGTCCAAGCTTGCTTAGTAGCATAGCAGCTTCTCTATCCATATCATGACAAGGTGACAAGATAAAACTCTTCATGAAGGTTGTAAGCGATGATGCCCTTCCAAATTTAGGCTGAGGATTATTCTTAGTGTTGGGCTTATCAGGCTCAGGCAGTTTTCCACTGTCAATCAAATCTTGGATTTCATGCCTTAATCGAACACATTTATCTATCTCATGCCCTTGCATTTGATGAAATTGACAGAAAACCTTGGCATTAAAATTTGGTGGTAGTGGCTTATGTAGAGGCCGAGGTGCCAATGGTTGTAGCAAATCCATTTTCATTAGATTTTCTAACATCTTTGACAAAGGCTCCCTTAAGTCTGAAAATTTATGCTTCTTTGTTGGCTTTGTTGTTGTGTCTTTCTCAATACCTCCTCTTTCCCTTTGACTTTGCCCACTAGGGTGATAGCTACTCTTATTACTCCACTTAGATAGCACATGGTTCGGTTGGTCTTGTAGAATAGGGATTGATCTCTCATTTTTCATTCGATCTCTATCGTTAGACATGTTCCTTATTAATGCTGCCTTTTCCTTCTTTCTTATTTCAATGGGAGATGCCTCATTAGCATTGTTGATAATCTCTAGAATTTGAATCAACTGGGTCCTCATAATTTCAACCAATTTATCTCGTAGCTCGGCCATCCTAGCTTTGACAACTTCATCGACTATGTCCCTTAGCTGGTTTGCATCCATCCTTGAAATGTTGTAGGTGGTGTCATTGTATGCTCTTGAACCGTCGTACTCTAGGTCTGTGAGCCAGAGAGGATCAAGGATATGTGATGCCAATGTATGTATGCATGCATGTATGCACAAACAATCAATAAATAAGGATAAATAGGACATTCCTTCCAACCTTATAACATCCACACACGAATGACGAGTCTCTTTTCCTAGGTATATGGTTAACAAAATACCAACATGGGGTATGTTGTTTTCAAATAATTCCCTCGGACGTTTCAACCAATAGTTATATTTTCAAAAATGGAAATCAGTTCATGATAATTCCCATTAATTAGGTTTTAATCCATTCAACCAACTAAAGTAGCTTTATGCTATATTGGATTAAAACTAAATTAAGAGGTTTATTATAGATAAATTTCTCACTTGATAAAGTAACTAATGATTCATGCCTAAAACAAGCCCATGGTTAATTTATTCTTAGTATAAACTAGGCTCACAATTGATTTTTGGTATTTCATACTTGACCTAAATATTTTGCAAGCTCTTTGTAAGAAAAGGTTGGGTGAAAAAAATTTTGTTTCTAAGCCCATTGTAAAAAGATTTTAGAAAAAATGGATTTTGGGCATAGTATTTGGGCCATGAGCAAAATAATTTTTTATTTATTTTTAGAAAAGTTTTATATCAAAAGACCATCTTGAAAAATTTTGAAAATAGCTTTGGTCTTTTGGATTTTAAAGAAAATGTTTATTTTGAGCTCACAAGATATTTAGGTCATATTAGAAAAAGAACAAACCAAATTAGCCATGATTTAGGCCAAGATAAATTAACCATAGTCAAACAACATGCATTTGGGGTAAAAACCTAAGGAAAGTAACTAGGCCAATTACATGAGCTTTAGTCATTGGGTTAAAAAGGCTTAGGTTCCCATAGCAAGTATATACCAAATGGTGTGAGGCTATGAGTGATTATGCCATGTTCGATCTCCATACCTTGAGTGAAAGTATGGTATCCCTTACATAACATAACACGGGTAACACGGGCGTCCTAACTCATGCACACGATGCAATCTAATATGATGAATGGATAATATCATTATAAGAAAGAATATAATAATAAAAAGACCAATGGAATCAACTTCTCTTATCCCCAGTGGAGTCGCCACTGTGAGCAGAGATTTTCGCCCCCACTCCCGGTGGAATGGTTCTTGCGACTTTGGCACTGTTTAGGCTCGAGGCCTTAGAGAACATGAACCTAAGTCCGGAGAAAATGGAGTTGCCACCTGACGGGCCGGGAAAAAGAAAGGGGTGGATGACTCGATTCCTAAGGAATCCCCAACCCCCTAATGGGTTTGAAAAGTTGGGTACATGTGGGGAAGGTGAGAAATGGCTCAGCAGCCCCACAACGCCCGGTTCATTGGAACCGGCCTCCTTTACAGGTCTTAATATTATAAAATTCTTAAATAACAATATTATCTATACTGCACACAATAAAAAGAAAGCATCATTATATTAAAATCAAAGCAATGTCCAAACAAACAAAACAAATAAATGGACACCCATCCGAAGATGGAAACATGTCCTTACATCACATGCCTAGGTAGGACACCCACCGAAAGGTAGAAACATGCCCTTTACATAAGTTCTAAGATTGAAAAGCAAATTAAATTACATGATATTTAACTAATGAGGTACCCACCAAGTGGAAACATACCTCTTACAACATTTAGAAATCTAAATAAATTGATAAAAGTAAATAACCATTCATAATAAATAAATCATTCATCAAAGGTACCAAATATCAATAAAAAGTAAACATCCATCCATGATAAATAAAATAAACCAAGCATTTAATTTAAATAAATTAAAGCATAAGAAATAAAACAAAGCATGATCAAATATGGAATTGAATAAGGTAAATAAAATCTAAATTATGGCTACTGTGAGTATTTTAAGAAATTAAGATAGATTAAGGTTTTATGTTTTAAAAGGTTGATAAAGCTCTTTGATTAACTAAATTAATATTTGAATGGTGAAATCATGAAACTAGGGTTTTAGACACTTTAAAATACTTTTGATTCATGGTTTTAAATGGTGATTTCAAGCTTATTGTGTAAATTTAAAATATTTATGGTTTTATGGTTTTTTTAATGTTTTAAAGGATTAAGGTTTAGAAAAAGTTAGGGTTTAAGGTTTTAAAGGAGTTAGAGTTTACTATTTTAGGTTTAGAAGTTGCATTTGGGTTTAGTGTTTTAGAATTTGGGTTTCGGTGGATGCTTAATTTTTAGGATTTGGAAATCAATTTGATAATTTTATGAAGTTTTATGAATTTAAACAAACGGATTAAAGTTTTGATAAGTAGAAAAGATGTTTTTTAAAGCCTTTTGAAAGAAACAGAACCTAGTTTAAAGTTTTGAAAAAAATAGAATCAAATTTTGGTTTTGTTGAAAAATATGTTTAATTAGGGTTTTAATATTTTAGAGAAGTAAAAATAACAATTTTAAGCCTTTTCGAAAATAAACCAACGAAATAAGGTTTTTTGACTTTAGAAAAACTAAATTAAAGTTCTAAGATTTTAACTTTTGAAAAACACAAAATCCTAGGTTTAGCTACTGTGAAAAAAATATAAAGAAATTAGAATTTCATACCTTATTTTGTAAGTTGCACCAAAATTTCTTCTTGGATGAACAAGCTCCAAAGACAAGCCTTTTTGCCTTTTGAATCTCTTAAATCGTGTTTCTGCTACTTTAAAAATCAATTGAACTCAAGCTTTTCCTTCACGGATTTGGATTTACTCTTACTGTCCCTTTCGGCCTCCTTTGATTGACGTTTGTATTTTGTCTTATTCCTTGCATAAACATGTATTTCTTCTTTTGCAAAATGACTGGAGCTTTTTCAAGCAATAGGCTTTCCATGCCTCCTTGATTCAATATCTTCTTTTGATTCTTCACTTCACAGGGTGTTTGCTATTCACTTTGACAAAGAATATACAATGCAAGACAAGAAAGTGCGATGTGATATGCTCATGTATGCATGATATGCATGAATAATACTTACAATGGTTCCATCGACTCACAGACTGAGGTGATCAGCTGAAGTGTTCTCATTGACTCCTTCTAGATGCTTGTTCAGTCCTTGCTTTGGAATGACAGGATGCTTCACATTTATGGCTTTTATCTTAGGGATATTGAAAATATGAGTGGTGGAGACCCCAAGCTTGCAGAGTCAGGGATACATCCATTTCAAACTATGTTTCAGCATGTCAGTTGGTAGCTTCTTCATGACCTTGCCAATAATCATTTACTTTGCCCAATGTGTTCTTTGAGGTTAAATGATTCGACATATTTCATTTAATTTGAAGGCTTTGTAAAATTTTTTTTTTGAATTTTCAATTTTGAATTTTGATTTTGAAATCAAATGTTGGCTTTGCCAAATTAATGTCAATGTACCTCAGGACTTGATTTTTCCAAATTAACATATCTATAACATGACAACCCTAGTTACCATACTAAACTCGGGAATTATTTCTATTTAAGCAAGAACTATTGCACTTCATATAGGCACATACACATTACTTGGCCAAAGGTCTCATTGAGTTTAAATATTGTCTATCTCATATGCATGCTTATTCAAACTATCTCCACTAATAGACTCTACCTACCAAGAGAGATCAACAGGTCTTTAATAGGCTTGAAATGGGGTCTATAAGGGATATGGGTTTAAATGAAGGCCATTTGTAAATTGGAGCCGTTGTGACACTATGGGCAAAACCTCACACTATAAATTTCTTATTTGAACTTTAGGCAGTTGGGAGCAATCTTGCTAGACTGCAAATTCCTTCTATCTTCTTAGCATTAATCTGGATCTTGATTAGGACAGTCTTTGCCCTTGCAAAAAGTTTGGTACCCAAACTCATTCTTTTCTTCTTCTCCCTTTTCTTTCTTTTTATTTTTCTTTCCCTTTCTTTGAGCATTTTATTATTTTTTCCTTCTTCCTTGTAGGACTGCCAAGTGCAGAACTTTCAAAAACTAGGTGACCTTTCTCCTTTTTCTCTAATTTTGATCGAATCTTTGGTTGGATTGGACCAATTCAAGTCGAACTATCCTTATAAACCAAATGAAAGCCTTTTAGGTAAAAGAGAACTCAGTTAGCTTTCTGAACCACCTTTTTAGGCTCTATCTTCTCTCTTTTTTTTTTCTTTTTTTTGTCTTTTGTCTTTTTTTCTTTTTTTTCTTTTTTTTCTTTTTGTTTTTTTTCTTCTCTTTTTTTTCCTTTTTTTGTTCTAGTTCTAAAAGAGTTGTCTTGTTTGTACCAACTTGGGTTTCTAATAATGGATGAGTGGAGTGACATAAATCTCCTTTTGACAGGGATAAATCATTTATTACTCTGATGTTATCTTGATAGATTGGAGATACTAGGTGAACTTCAACTGCCCTTATGGTCTTGAGAACATCAATTATCCTTATGATCTTGACTATGCATTCCATTCTTTGATCTTCTTGCCTCTTCATTTTAGTGATCATAAGACTTGTCAAAAGTATCACAATAGCTCAGGGTAGGTTGTTGGGGTTTGTAAGACAATGAAAAGAAAGCTAAAATTTTATGAAGGCTTAAAGGGACAACTAGGGATTGATATTTAATAGGGTAGATACTAGTTGTTGGCTAACCAAACAATGCCTAGATCATTTCTCCCTTAAATATGTAGAGTTCAATTTCACCTCGAAAGTTTGTCTAAGCATGTTCTAAGACTGACTAGGACCTAGACAAAGGTAATTATGCAGGAGCCCTCTCTAAGTAGGCATATACAACTCAATGCTATAGAGCAATTCCCTCACCTAGTAAAGTTATTCAAGTCATGATGCATAAATATATTAATTCATGAACATCAAGCTAGATTCCTCATTGGTTGAGCACCAAAATGAGCAAAGACCAACAAAAATTTTAATGAAAGTAATTTATTCAAACAACTTTAAATTTGAAAAACACGATTATTCCAATTAAATATTAAAGAAAGAAAAATTGAAAAGCAACATTTAAGCCAAGAAAAAGTTTGTTGAGTTGGAGTCGAAGATACTTCATTTATTTAGACATCTCAAGGGCAAGGATTTTTTCCATCATCAAGGGTCATTGCTTCATCATCCACAGTTAGCCCAAGCTTGCTTAGTAGCACATCATCTTTAGTAGCTTCTCTATCCATATCACGACAAGATGACAAGATAAAACTCTTCATGAAGTTTGTAAGCTATGGTGCCCTTCCAAATTCAGGTAGAGGATTATTCTTAGTGTTGGGCTTATCAGGCTCAGGCAGCTTTTCACTGTCAATCAAATCTTGAATTTTATGCCTTAATCGAACACATTTATCTGTCTCATGCCCATGCATTTGATGGAATTGACAGAAGACCTTGGCATCAAAATTTGGTGGTAGAGGCTTATGTAGAGGCTGAGGTGCCAATGGTTGTTGCAAATCCATTTTCATTAGATTTTCTAACATCTTTGACAAAGGCTCCCTTAAGCCTAAAAATTTACGCTTCTTTGTTGGCTCAGTTGTTACATTTTTCTCAACACCTCCTTTTTCCCTTTGACTTTGCCCACTAGGGCTATAGCCGCCCTTATTGCTCCACTTAGGTAGCACATGGTTCGGTTGGTCTTGTAGAATAGGGATTGATCTCTTATTTTTCATTCGATCTCTATTAGTGAACATGTTCCCCATTGATGCTGCCTTCCCCTTCTTTCTTACGTCAATGGGTGATGCCACATTAGCATTGTTGATGATCTCTGGAATTTGAATCAACTGGGTCCTCATAATTTCAACCAATTGATCTCGTAGCTCGGTCATCCTAGCTTTGACAACTTCATTGACTATGTCCCTTAGCTGGTTTGCATCCATCCTTGAAATGTTGTAGGTGGTGTCAATTTATGCTCTTGAATTACCATATTCTAGGTCTGTGAGCCAGAAGGGATCAATGATATGAGATGCAAATGTATGCATGTATGCACAAACAATAAACAAACAAGGATCAATAGGACGTTCCTTCCAACCTTATAACTTCCACACACAAATGGCGAGTCTCTTTTCCTAGGAATATGGTTAACAAAATACCAACATGGGGTATCTTGTTTTCGAATAATTCCCTCGAATGTTTCAACCAATAGTTATATTTTTAAAAATGGAAATCAGTCCATGATAATTCCTATTAATTAGGCTTTAATCCATTCAACCAACTAATGTAGCTTTTATGCTATATTGGATTAAAACTAAATTAAGAGGTTTATTATAAATAGATTTCTTACTTGAAAAAGTAACTAGTGGTTCATGCCAAAAACAAGCCCATGATTAATTATTCTTAGTATAAACTAGGCACACAATTGATTTTTGGTATTTCATAATTGACCTAAATAATTTGCAAGCTCTTTGTAAGAAAAGGTTGGATGAAA
>CANTUV010000257.1:12500-15000 GCA_947685225.1 Garcia nutans | reverse complement strand
TAGGGATTGGCGACTTACCCATTCAGTGACTTTGGCACTGGATGTTCCCAAAATAAAATGGGCACTCTCGGGTCGGGTGAATTCAATAATAGACGTCTGTTGGCATTCCAGCCTTCCTTCTCCTTTCAGGGCCTATCCGAAAGAGAATCCAGTACTTCTTGGTCGTGAATATCTGAATAGGACGAACCGCCCCGTGGATATCTTTGCTTCGGAACAAAACAATTAGAATTAGGCCCGGTCAACTGGAATGTGTATTATCCATATAGGGGATCCTCCAATTGAGAAGATCCATCGACCTGAGACGAAGAGAAGGGTCTATCTATTTTATTTAGTTATTCATTTAGTTATTCAGTTAAACCAATGATTCGTTATTGGAGCAGATAGCAACAACCACCATTTCATCCGACATACGTATTTTTTATTTTCCAATGGATTTACATCTTTCATTAATGGAAATTTTTTTGATGTAGTGAGTAATAGTTCTGGTTGCTCGCTGTTCAAGAATTCTTGTTTAGGCAGTTCATACCATCCATACATAGTGTTTTGATCTAAGATTTCAATTCTTCCATGTTTCAGCAGTAACATATTGTTCCATGTCCAAAATATGGAAGAAACAGGTGTTTCCACGACTCTACCACCCAGTCAATTCTGTTCCACTTAATCCCTATTTCATGGCCACATATCTTTCAGGCTAAGGAATGAGAAACCTTTCTCCTATTACATGAATCCAATTTTCATTTCATCCGGGAAAAGCCATCTTTTTCTCAACAATGCCTTTGTCATTTGATCCAATAGCGTTCCATTAGATAGGAACAGATTTGATAAATACTGATAACTCTCGGATAGAGTATTAGAACGGAAAAATCCATTAGATAATGAACTATTGGTTCTAAGCCATCTCTGGCGATGAATCAACAATTCGAAGTGCTTTTCTTGCGTATTCTTGATAAACCAGCGTTTATATATAGATGTAGGAGGATCTGTTTGGGAAGTAAGAAGCCCCTTTGACATCTCTTCATCTGCAAAGAATTCTCGATGTGAAAACACAGAGACAAAGGGCTGATCTTTGAATAGGAAAAAGAGTGGATCTGCAGGGTCCCAAATGAATTGGCTTATTCGAAAAAAGCCTTGTTCTTTGGAAGATCTATCTCGTATCTGGTACTGCATGGTTCCACTCTGCAAGAACTCCGAATCATTCTCTTGAAGCTCATCCTCTTCATCATAAATGATCCGCTTGCCCCGAAATGACCTGGCCCAATAGGGAAATCCCAATTCATTGGGCCTTTCGATACAATCAAATAGAAAACCCCAAGGGCGCCATATTCTAGGAGCCCAAACTATGTGATTGAATAAATCCTCCTCTATCTGTTGCGGGTCGAGGACTTCTTCTCCTTCCCCTTCTTCAAACTCCGATTCGTATTTTTCATAGAGAAATCTCTGATCAAGGATAGAACAAGATCCATTTTGCATCATATCTAAGGGACTCTTTGGTTCGGGCCGAAGAAGCAATGTCACTCGATCATTATCAAACTGACTGCAATCTTTTTCTGTACGTGAGGATCCCACCAGAGCGCCTTCTACTTCTAATAGGCCATGAACTAGATCAGAATCATTCTCAATAAGTCCATAATAAGTGATCCCATTTTTTTCATCGGGTCCGGGTAGAGACCAAAGGTCTTGAGCAACCGATCCGGCAGAACAACTCAAAAGATAAAGAAGTATCGTTAATTTCTTCATGCTCGTTCCAAGTTCGAAGTACCATTTGTACAAATAAGAATCCCCTTCGTTACATGATTTCTTCTTCATATAGATAGATATAGGATCTATGGGGCAATTACTTAGAAATACATTTTGTGCAACAGCCCTTCCTATCTGATAGAAAAGGATCCCATGATCCTGAACCGATCTTACCTGGGATCGCAAATCCCAAGTTTGTCTATGAAGAGCAGATCTAATTATATTAGTGTCTATAATTGATTTCTTCTGTGTAATACTAATCGATAGGGCCTCATTGGTAAGTGCTACAAGATCTCGTACATTGGAACCCATGGTTATGGACCCGAATCCATTAGTATGGAACATTTTCTTTTCCAAGTGAAATCCCCTAGTATATGAAAGAGTAAAAAAGCGCTTTCGTTGTTGTGGAATAAGAAGCCTTCGTATCTTAATGCATGTATTTAATTTATTCGGAGCTATTAGAGCGGGATCCACTTTTTGGGGAATATGAGTCGAAGCAATAACAAGAATATTTCTAGTGGAACATCTTTCACAATCCCTGGAGAGATAGTTCACTAATAGACCGAGGGATAAGTAATTCGACTCATTCACATCCAGATCATGAATGTTTGGAATCCATATTATGCAAGGAGACATTGCTTTTGCTAATTCGAATTGAAGGGTGATATAAAATCGGTCTATTTCCGGCATCATATCCATAGTTAGCGCATTCATCCTAGTTAGAAACTCCAGCTCCGTATCAAAGTCATGGTCGATATCGTCA
>CANTUV010000256.1:12500-17500 GCA_947685225.1 Garcia nutans | reverse complement strand
AAAAAGAATATCAATGATATATAATTCCAATATGTAAGGTCTATGAATCATCACATAAAAGATAATGTAGTAAAGCATCAATACCAATTGATCTATAATTAAACTAATCTGTTCATAAAACAAAAAATCAAGAGCCTCGAGCCAATAAAGACTGAGAAGATTGACTCAAGAACAAATTTCATTACAAATTTAATTTTTCATTAAAGGCTCCATTGTAAAATTAAGACCTAACCATTAATGGAGAAGCGATGGGAACGACGGAACCTGTAAGTACATAAGATTTTATTGAAAACAAATCTTAATGATTTATTGGGGGGATAGCGAAATGAACCGGAAGACAATCCATTTAGTCTGCATTTAGTCTGAGAGATCATATCATGGATTACCTCTACAAATGAAATAAATATTGAAAGAGTAAATATTCGCCCGCGAAATTTTTTCTATTATTGGATTTCTAAATTTTAGCGATCTGATATCATATATCATAATTATAATAAAAAAAAAATACAAAAAATTCCATGATTTAGTATATATATTATTTTATTCTATTTTATTCTATATTTTATTCTATTTTATTCTATATATTAATATTATTTTATTCAACAAATTCAACAAACGCATGGAATTTTTTTTAATCATTTCATTCGCGAGGAGCTGGATGAGAAGAAACTCTCATGTCCGGTTCTGTAGTAGAGATGGAATTTCCCATCAACTATAACCCAAAAAGAACCCGATTCCGTAAACAACATAGAGGACGAATGAAAGGAATAGCTTTTCGAGGTAATCGTATTTGTTTCGGCAGATATGCTCTTCAGGCACTTGAACCCGCTTGGGTTACATCTAGACAAATAGAAGCGGGGCGCCGAGCAATGACACGAAATGCACGCCGCGGTGGAAAAATATGGGTACGTGTATTTCCCGACAAACCAGTTACTTTAAGACCTACAGAAACACGTATGGGTTCGGGGAAAGGATCTCCCGAATATTGGGTAGCTGTCATTAAACCAGGTAGAATACTTTATGAAATGGGCGGAGTATCTGAAAATATAGCGAGAAAAGCTATTGAAATAGCAGCATCCAAAATGCCTATACGAACTCAATTCATTATTTCGGGATAGAAATATAGAGCCAAAGGAAAAAAAGACCTTTTGGATACAAAAAAAAATCGCAAGTTTCTTTTTTTGTTTTGGACAAACAATATATCTTTTTTTCCTTTGCTTTGCATTAAAATAACAGATAAAAAAAAAAATGATATGATCCAATCTCAGACCCATTTGAATGTAGCAGATAACAGCGGAGCCCGAGAATTGATGTGTATTCGAATCATAGGAACTAGTAATCGACGATATGCTCATATTGGTGACGTTATTGTTGCTGTGATCAAAGAAGCAGCACCAAATTCACCTATAGAAAGATCAGAAGTAATCAGGGCTGTAATTGTACGTACTTGTAAAGAACTCAAACGTGATAACGGTATAATAATACGATATGATGACAATGCTGCAGTTGTCATTGATCAAGAAGGAAATCCAAAAGGAACTCGAATTTTTGGTGCAATCGCCCGGGAATTGAGACAGTTAAATTTTACTAAAATCGTTTCATTAGCACCTGAAGTATTATAAGATAAAAAATTATAAGATATAAGAATATAAGATATAACATTTAAGTTAAGATAAGTAAGTTAAGATAAGACCATGAGAAATTTATACTATGTTTATCCATTTATTTTATTCTATTTTATTCTATTTTATATATTCTATTATTATTTTATATATTCTATTATTATATATTCTATTATTATGTATTCTATTCTATTTATAGATTTATAGATTCTATTATTATATATTCTATTTATAGATTATTTATTTTATTATAGCTTATATTTTATTATTTTATATCTTATATTTTATTATTTTCTTATTATTTATATTATTATTATATTATTATGATATTATATTATTATTATGATATTATTATATTATTATGATATTATTATTATTATTATGACTATATATTTATAATTATAAGTTATAATATTATTATTTTATAATATTATTATTTTATAGTATTTTATAGTATTTGAATAAGAATAATTAATAAATTGAATAAAAATAAAAATGTGAATAAATTGAATAAAAATGAAATTAAAATGAATTAGTAAATTGTGTTTCATGCATATACCTTTAACGAATATACCTTTAATAAATTTATATTTATATTTAATGAATATTTATATTTAATAAATTTAAATATTTAATAAATTTAATAAATTGAATATAAATTTAATAAAATTTGAATATAAATTTAATAAAATAAAAAAGAATTAATTAATTCATAAAAAAAAAAAAAGAGTATGTTGATTATATCAAAACTAGAGATCAATAATAATTTTAGTTTATCATGGGTAGGGATCCTATTGCTGACATAATAACCTCTATACGAAATGCTGACATGAATAGAAAAGGAACCGTTCGAATAGCATCTACTAATATCACCGAAAACATTATTAAAATACTTTTACGAGAAGGTTTTTTTGAAAATGTTAGAAAACATCAAGAAAGCAACAAAAAATTTTTGGTTTTAACCCTACAACATAGAAGGAAGAGGAAAGTAGCATATAGAACTAGTCTAAATTTAAAACGGATCAGTCGACCGGGTCTACGAATCTATTCTAACTATCAAAAAATTCCTAGAATTTTGGGCGGGATGGGCATTGGAATTCTTTCCACTTCTCGGGGTATAATGACAGACCGAGACGCTCGACTAGAAAGAATCGGTGGAGAAATCTTGTGTTATATATGGTAATCTTTCTGATATCTGAATTGTATCCAGACTTCCTTTTTGTGAAAAAAAAAAGAGAAAGAACAGGTTTCTAATATCATTCCCATTCCTCTTACATTAGTTAATACTTCAAGGGGATTTTAGAAAGAACAAAAATGGATTCGGGAAAGTTTAATTGCTGAATCCCTTTTTCAATATTATTTCCAAGTTCATTTAGCTAATGAAGATCTGCTTTTAGGTTATGTTTCAGAAAAGATCCAGCGTAGTATATGTATACTCCGTGCCAAAATGGAAGTAAATATTTATAATTTAATTCACGACCAGAGGGGCGTCTATTTTATAGATATAGACTCCGTAACAAGAATTTGAACGATTAGGCAGCTTTTTTTTTTTTTCAACTTTCAAATTCCTTTCAAGATACAATTCAATATTTCAAAATTTAAAGAAACTTATTTTATTCAAACTTCAAAAAAGTATGTATATTCAAGGATGGCAGGCAAATATGAAAATAAGAGCTTCTGTTCGTAAAATTTGTGAAAAATGTCGACTGATACGTAGACGGGGACGAATTATAGTAATTTGCTTCAACCCGAGACATAAACAAAGACAAGGATAATCTTTGTAAGTGGAACTGCTCTAAAGAAAGGATCCGAAGTACAAATAAAAAGAAATAAAAAGAAAGGATCTGTTTTGACATGAAATGGATATATCCATAGACCTCTGACTTATATTTATGAGATGATAAAATATGACAAAACCTTTACCAAAAATGGGTTCACGCATGAATGGACGTATTGGCTCACGCAAGAATGCACGTAAAATACCAAAAGGAGTTATTCATGTTCAAGCAAGTTTCAACAATACTATTGTGACCGTTACAGATGTACGGGGTCGAGTGATTTCTTGGTCCTCTGCCGGCACTTGTGGATTCAGGGGCACAAGAAGAGGAACGCCATTTGCTGCTCAAACTGCAGCGGGCAATGCTATTCGGACAGTAGTGGATCAAGGTATGCAACGAGCAGAAGTCATGATAAAGGGCCCTGGTCTTGGACGAGATGCGGCATTAAGAGCTATTCGCAGAAGTGGTATATTATTAAGTTTCGTCCGGGATGTAACCCCTATGCCACATAATGGCTGCAGGCCCCCTAAAAAAAGGCGTGTGTAAAAATAAATAATAAAAATATTGAAGAGATTTCAAGAGAAATAAATAATTCAATGATTTCACAATATTATTATGGTTCGAGAGAAAGTAACAATATCGACTCGGACACTGCAGTGGAAATGTGTTGAATCAAGAACCGACAATAAACGTCTTTATTATGGACGCTTTATTCTATCTCCACTTATGAAAGGCCAAGCCGACACAATGGGCATTGCGATGCGAAGAGCTTTGCTTGGAGAAATAGAAGGAACATGTATTACACGCGCAAAATCTGAGAAAATACCACACGAATTTTCTACTATAGCAGGTATTCAAGAATCAATACATGAAATTTTAATGAATTTGAAAGATATTGTATTGAGAAGCAATTTGTATGGAACTTGCGACGCGTCTATTTGTGTCAAGGGTCCTGGATATGTAACTGCCCAAGACATCATCTTACCGCCTTTTGTGGAAATCATTGATAATACACAGCATATCGCTAGCCTAACAGAACCGATTGATTTTTGTATTGGATTACAAATCGAGAGGAATCGCGGCTATCGTATAAAACCGACAAATAACTTTCAAAACGGAAGTTATCCTATAGATGCTGTATTCATGCCTGTTCGAAATGTGAATCATAGTGTTCATTCTTATGGAAATGGGAATGAAAAACAAGAGATACTTTTTCTCGAAATATGGACAAATGGAAGTTTAACTCCTAAAGAAGCACTTCATGAAGCCTCCCGTAATTTGATTGATTTATTTATTCCCTTTCTACATGCAGAAGAAGAAAACTTACATTTAGAAAAAAATCAACACAAGATTACTTTACCCCTTTTTATTTTTCATGATAGATTGACTAAATTAAGAAAAAATAAAAAAGAAATAGCATTAAAATACATTTTTATTGACCAATCAGAATTGACTCCTAAGATCTATAATTGCCTCAAAAGGTCCAATATACATACATTATCAGACCTTTTGAATAAGAGTCAAGAAGATCTTATGAAAATGGAACATTTTCGCATAGACGATGTAAAACATATATTGGGTATTCTAGAAATAGAGAAAC
>CANTUV010000256.1:0-10000 GCA_947685225.1 Garcia nutans | reverse complement strand
GTTGAAACGAATCTGTGTAATAGAAACTTCTTAATCCTATGATTCAACAGTTTTCTCTGAAGATGACGATACGAAAAAAGAAAAATCCGAAAACTCTTCGTTGGGGTTATAATGCCAAAATATCAAGTCGGCTCATTCATCTTTTGATGTTGATTATTATAGGCCTCTTGAATTTTCTATTTACCCATTTTTTTCCTTGATTTAGTATTTTTTTTTGTATGTAATGCAGTCTTATTGGTTTGTTGTTTTCTTTATTATTGATAGGAATTTTCTTGTTAAGATCCTATAAATTGATTGAAACCTCAGATTCATACTAGAACCACGATGATTTTTTTAATAAAACCTTCAAACTAAGCTTAAAGATTCCCTGAGTAAGAACCGTTGTATCATCACTTATTCAATGAATAAATATAATGAGTAAAAATCCAAAGAAAGGTTTGTCCTTTGATCAAACATAGATAAAGAGTTTGAAAGAAGAAAAATCTTTCAATTTATACCTTCTAACTCTTTGAAATTTTTTGGAGTCTGGTCACGAGATCTGAATATTAAGTATGAATCATAGTTCTAATACTTCGTAATCTATTTCATATTTTCCGTGCTCCAGATACTAGAAAAATACCTGACGAGTTAAAAAATCATCTTTATCAAGATGACAGACCCACTCTCTGTACTATCAATAGGATCCATTATAACAAGTCGCACACTCATATTCCAGAAATACAGAAAGAAAGAAATTTCACGATCGAACTACCAAAATCGAATAGAATAAAAAATCCGAGACCAAAACGCTTCATTTTGTATTGAAGAGCCGGGACTTACGGTTCTTGTAAATCTAATTCATTGAAATTCCATCTAGTAAAACGGAAGAATTATAAATCTCCAAAATAATAGATAGAAATACCGCAAATAGAGCCATTGCGACACCCATCAAAGGAGTGGTTCCCCATCCAGGAGCTACTTTACCATATTCCGAATTCAATGGTTTCAATAAATCCCCTACAACAGTTCGTCTTGGACCAGATATAGAACTACCCTCTACGCTTTGTGTAGCCATAAATCCTATTTATATTAATTGAGATCTGTTGACTTTGTATACCATTCCGTTGTAAATAAATGATCTTATCATAGATCCATTGTGGTCTTGAAATTATATAATAATGGAAACAGCAACCCTAGTCGCCATCTCTATATCTGGTTTACTTGTAAGTTTTACTGGGTATGCCTTATATACTGCTTTTGGGCAACCCTCTCAACAACTAAGAGATCCATTCGAAGAACACGGGGACTAGTTGAAGTAAAGAGCCTCCCAAAATGAACATTAGGAGGTTCTTTACTTCAATTAAGATAACGAAAAATCATTTTACCTTTTTAGTTGGAACTTTAGGCGGTTCTCGAAAAAAGATAGCGAAAAAAATGATTCCTAAAGTTGAGACTAAAAGGAATGTATAAACCAATGCTTCCATAAATTCAATCGAGGTTTACAATTATAGCTTCCATATCTGTTTATTTGGGATCGTCTCCCGGATAAAGATTCAAAGAAAAGGCGGTGATTCAAATTAAGATGTATACGGTACCCTATGTCAAATTTCAAAAAGAAAATAAAGGCGAAAAGTAAGAGACCAAATGTTTTATCAAACTACTTGTCTTCTTGTAGTCGGATCTCCAAGTTTTTGGAATGCTCCAAATTCTACTTGAGCGTCTAAATCTGGATCAATACCAGCAAAAACATCTCTGAACAAAGTTCGAGCACCGTGCCAAATGTGTCCGAAGAAAAAGAGCAGAGCAAACGAAACATGTCCAAAAGTAAACCAACCCCTTGGACTGCTACGAAAAACCCCATCGGATTTCAAAGTAGCACGATCTAATTCAAAAATTTCACCCAATTGAGCACGTCTAGCATATTTTTTCACAGTAGCAGGATCACTATAACTGACTCCATTTAGTTCGCCACCATAGAACTCAACAGTTACACCTACTTGTTCGACACTATACTTTGATTCTGCCCTTCGAAAAGGAACATCGGCTCTAACAATTCCATCTCCGTCTACCAAAACAACCGGAAATGTTTCAAAAAAAGTAGGCATACGACGTACAAAAAGTTCACGACCTTCGTTATCTCTAAAGATAGGATGTCCTAACCACCCAACGGCTATTCCATCCCCGTTGTCCATTGAGCCCGCTCTGAACAATCCACCTTTTGCCGGATTATTGCCGATGTAATCATAAAAAGCTAATTTTTCGGGAATTTTAGACCAAGCTTCGGATAAACTTTGATTTTCGGCTAGCCCAGCGCTAACTCTTCGATATATTTCTTGTTGGAAGTATCCTTGATCCCATTGATAACGAGTAGGCCCAAATAATTCAATCGGGGTAGTTGCGGAACCATACCACATAGTTCCCGCAACAACAAAAGCTGCAAAAAAGACAGCAGCGATACTACTGGAAAGGACAGTTTCAATATTTCCCATACGTAATCCTTTGTATAAACGTTGGGGCGGACGGACACTAAGATGGAATAGGCCCGCTAATATGCCCAATGTCCCCGCTGCAATATGATGAGAGGCTATTCCTCCCGGAACAAAAGGATCAAAACCTTCCACACCCCATGCTGGACTTACTGGTTGTATCTTTCCAGTTAGTCCATAAGGATCGGACACCCATATTCCAGGACCATACAATCCGGTTACATGAAAAGCACCAAACCCAAAGCAAGCCACCCCTGAAAGAAATAAATGAATTCCAAAGATCTTGGGCAAAT
Source organism: Garcia nutans (assembly GCA_947685225.1). Taxonomy (NCBI): domain Eukaryota; kingdom Viridiplantae; phylum Streptophyta; class Magnoliopsida; order Malpighiales; family Euphorbiaceae; genus Garcia; species Garcia nutans. The sequence continues at coordinate 7,242 of CANTUV010000256.1, read as the reverse complement.
CCAAAGAAGGTTTTCCTGTACGTTCATCGCAAAATATTTCTAGATCCCAATACACCCAATGCCAAATAGCTGCCAAGAAGCACAAACCAGAAAACACAATATGCGCCCCAGCCACGCCTTCATAACTCCAAATACCCGGATTCGTTATAGTTCCTCCTGTGATACTCCAGCCACCCCACGAATTGGTTATTCCTAAACGAGTCATGAAAGGTATAACGAACATACCCTGTCTCCACATTGGATCGAGAACGGGGTCCGAGGGATCAAAAACTGCTAATTCATATAGAGCCATCGAACCGGCCCAACCGGCAACCAAGGCTGTATGCATTATATGGACAGACAGCAAACGACCGGGATCATTCAATACGACGGTATGAACACGATACCAAGGCAAACCCATGGAAATACCCCTTTATTAACGAAAAATAGACACTATGTAACTTTATTGCACTAAAAAAAAACTATGTTATGGACCTCTCCTTTTAAGTGGATTATCTCGAAGAAAGAATTAATATTTTTTGTATTCTTTTTATTTTAGTAATAATGTAACAATTCCGTTTGTAGAAACAAAGAAAAGAGAAGCAGATCTATTCTATACCGGATAAGTACCAATACGCAATGGGGAGTTGACTCCATTTTCTATGAGCGAATGGATAGAGATTTGTTTATCATTCAAAAGACCTATTTGTAAGAATTTGACTCTATTCGTTTTGGCTTTCTTTATTTTCTTTTTTTTTTGTAAACTTATTGAATTCATGCATAAAATATTAAAAATATTATAAGAGTCAATATTAATTATAAAGATCAATATTATTAAGACTAAGACAAGAAATTCATCAATATTATTAAGACTAAGACAAGAAATTCATTGTTACGTTTTCACATCAAAGTGAAATAGAGTACTTAACTTTTTTCTTTCATTTAATGCCTATTGGTGTTCCAAAAGTCCCTTTTCGAAATCCTGGGGAAGACGATTCAATTTGGATTGACGTATAGTGCGACTTGTCAGATATATTGGGTCATACGGAATTCCCCCGTTCTCTCCCCCGATTGAGATATCCTCTGTTTCGCCCAAGAAAGATTGATTAAATCATCAAAATTTTGGAGCGTGAAGTTCAATGAAGTCCAATTTGATCTATGCTTTTGAGGTACCCAGATTAGTATTATCAATTACAATAATTTATGGTTGACTTGTTTGGACCAAAAAATGAAGTATCCAGGCTCCGTTTAGAAAACCCAATTGGTAATATATCTATTATGATTACTACTTGTATCATATTCTTTATATTTATAAAATATTTATAAATTAGGAAAATTTTTAAATTGCTAATCATATTCAATCGAATAATATTATGTCAAAAATTTGGCAAAAGACAAAAGATGTGAAATTTATTAAATAAAATAAAAAGAAGTTGTAACAAAAAGGCGCGGTATTGGGACATTTGCCCTATATGTGCAAATAAAAATCGGGCAGATCTTTACTCGGAGTAGAGCACAAACCTAAAAGAATTGAAGAAGCCCATTCGGGAACAAGAAAATTCCATCGTGATTTGAATCTCGATGAAAGAATACATCAATGAGAAGTTAGTTTGATAAGTTTAATGAATTTTTTATAGGTAAACACATAAAAACTCATCTTTCTTGAAAAATGGAGGAAAAGCCCCTTTATTAGTATTAGAATAAATATTAGAATTAGAATAAAAAAAAAAGTTAAAAAATGCTCACTATCAAAAAAAGGAGGGCTGGAATCTATACATTGATTCTTTTTTATTTTCGCAATTTGTGTTGAACCGTATGCATCAAAAGGTGCATGTACGGTTTCTAGAGGATAGAATTTTATCCTAATCAACCGACTTTATCGAGAAAGGTTACTTTTTTTAGGTCAAGATGTTGATAGCGAAATCTCGAATCAACTTATTGGCCTTATGGTATATCTCAGTATGGAGAACGACACAAAAGATTTGTATTTGTTTATAAACTCTCCTGGAGGATGGGTAATACCCGGAATAGCTATTTATGATACTATGCAATTTGTGCGACCAGATGTACAAACAGTATGCATGGGATTAGCTGCTTCAATGGGATCTTTTATCCTGGTCGGAGGAAAAATTACCAAACGTTTAGCATTCCCTCATGCTTGGCGCCAATGGTTTTTTATTTGAAAAAGAAAACTATGCCTTCGCCATATGAAATATAAAAATTAAGTAATAATAGCATGGCATTTCGAATTCGATATAGATATAAGAATTTTTTTTATTTCTTTTTTTTTTTTTTAATATTAGATTATGTATCGAAAGAGTAGTATGAGATATTAAGGGTATTTCTGATTTTATTCTATCAGGTGCCAATTTCAGCGTCACAAACTTTTTTGTTTTCGCACCGGGGGCTCTTAACACTATCTATGTTATGAAAGAGTACGAAAAAAAGATTATATTATTTTCTTTTTTTTTTCAAATAAAAAAAAAGAAACTTTGGGATTGCTAAATCACTGATGAAATAAAGCAACGGGACCACCATAGTATTTTTTTTTTTTAACTCCTCCCAAGGAAAGGGTGGTTATTGGATCATTTACTGATTTAAGCCCGATAAACTCTATATTTTTCTTCGATGAAAGGTAAAAGTGAATTCTATTGTGGAGCCGTATGCAATGTACAAACAATGCCTGTACGGTTGTTCAATTCTATCTTTTTTTTTTTCTTATTATTCTTTATCTCTTCTCGTCATCTTATTATTTATTATGCGAGATAGAATAACCATTTTTTTTTTCTTATATCATCAGGGTAATGATTCATCAACCTATTGCTGGTTTTTATGAGGCACAAATAGGAGAATTTGTCCTGGAAGCAGAAGAACTACTGAAACTGCGCGAAATCCTCACAAGGATTTATGCACAAAGAACGGGAAAACCCTTATGGGTTGTATCCGAAGACATGGAAAGAGATGTTTTTATGTCAGCAACAGAAGCCCAAGCTCATGGAATTGTTGATCTTGTAGCAGTTGCCTAAGAAATAGCAGGAATTTCACGCAAATTGCGATTTGGGATTTTTTTCTTATATCGGAATTTCATTTCAATTTAATATTCTATTAATATTAGAATATTCTATTAATATTAGAATATTCTATTAATATATTAATATATTAATATAGAAAAAATTCATAATCATCCGGTTAGGATCGATCTAAACCAATCCATTATGCATACGATTCAACATGCCAACTATTAAACAGCTTATTAGAAACACAAGACAGCCAATAAGAAATGTCACTAAATCCCCTGCTCTTGGGGGATGTCCTCAACGCCGAGGAACATGTACTAGGGTGTATGTGCGACTTGTTCAGATCGTGAGCTTGGACAAAAGAAAAAATTTTCCACTATCTGTGATCAGTACGGAGGAATAAGATAGAATGGAAGAATCCCCTTCATTATCTAAATTATCTAAAAAAAAAAAAAGATCTATCATATTCGTCTATTGTGTATCAAATTTATGGTTTCATTGGTGCAAATTCAATCACTTCAATTTTCAATTTAAAACGAAACAAATTCCCCATTGGTAGCAAATGATTATCCATTAAGCGGGGGAAATCTTATTTAAATTAAAAGAAAAGGCCAAAAATTATGCCCCTACTCTTGCAAGAACGGACTAACAGGGTCAACTAATTAGCTAATCCTCATAATTAAATACCGTTACTGTATAGATAGATCTAGATCTCCTTGTGAAAGACCTATTACTGGATGGATAATTCATAGGTAGAGCCAAAGAAAAGAGTGTGAACTGTACACGTTAACAATAGCATTGATTAAATAATTAAATGAAGGAGAGGGCTCCGGTGTATAGGGAAGACCTCACCGTTTAAGAAGTAACCATAGAAACGATGGAACCCACAATTTACTATTTATTTATCTATTTCTATTTCTTACTTTATTAGAATTAGAATTCTATTCTTACTTTATTAGAATTATATTATTTACTACTTTTTTTATTATATTTTTATATTTTTATTTTTTTAATACCTAGTATTAATACAGTTTTTTATTTTGAGGTGAAATGCCTCGAAAAAAGAAAAAAAAAATCGTGGGTGGGAAGGTTATAGTAGCAAAAGCCGTTGGAATTATTATTTTATACACTGGAAGAATCCGTTTTGGTATTATAGAAAAGGGAAAAGAATAACTGAAAGAAAGGAAATCAATTAGTTATTCATCAAAGTTTCGTTTATTCAATGACCAGAATTAGACGAGGATATATAGCTCGGAGGCGTAGAACAAAAATTCGTTTATTTGCATCAAGCTTTCGCGGGGCTCATTCAAGACTTACTCGAACTATTATTCAACAAAAAATAAGAGCTTTGGTTTCGGCCCATCGGGATAGAGATAGGCAAAAAATCCATTTTCGTCGTTTATGGATCACTCGGATAAATGCAGTAATTCGCGAAAACGGGGTATCCTATAGTTATAGTAAATTAATAAACAATCTGTACAAGAGCCAGTTGCTTCTTAATCGTAAAATACTTGCACAAATAGCTATATTAAATAAGAATTGTCTTTATATGATTTCCAATAACCTTCTAAAATAAGGAAATTGGAAGGAATCCCTGGAATGTTTTACATGGAATTTCCTGAAGAATGAATTCCGGGAAGGTAGAATAGAAATTAGTATGATAAAATATGATGATAATATGATCAAGTAGTCAAACTGAGCAAAAACATTCAATAAAAAAAAAATTTTCTTCCCCAATTCGTTTTTTTCTTACAACACGACAATCCATTTTTAATTGTCGAATTTTTTGAACAAAACATCAATCTACGTTTGAATTCGGATTGGAATTTTGATTCAATTGAGGGGTAAGCCTATTTTTCTAAGATCAGTAGTTATAGTGACCAATTCGCTTTTTTTCAAATTGTTTTTCATTATTAAGAAAAGGTAACGAAGATAAAATACGAGCTTGTTTTATAGCAATAGTAATTAATCGTTGTTGTTTTAAACTCAATCTATTCACCCGTCTAGATAATATTTTTCCTTGTTCACTAATAAATCTACTAATTAAACTCATGTTTCTATAATCAATTCGATCCCCCGATTGGATCGGGGGCAAACGCTTACGAAAAGATCGCTTGGGCTTAAGAAAAAGTCGTTTTGATTTTGATTTATCCATGGTTTGTTTATTCCTTATTTTGAAAATCCTATTTCCTTCAATTGGATCAAAAATGATTTAGAATTAAGAAATAGGATTTTGCTTGTTCATTTTATATTTATTCTATTTAAATATATAAATATTTAAATATATAAATTGAATATATAAATTAAATATATAAATATATATTAACTTAATATATATTAATATAACATCTTATATATTAATATGTTTCTATATGAATATGGCATTCATGTCATTTTTCATCCTCCTTGTAAAGTGAACACGCAAGCGATTGATTGCATCTATTTCTTTATCTCCCCGTGAATTGTATGTTTGTAACAATAGGGACAGAATTTTCTCAATTCCAATCGACTGGGCGTATTGTGTCGATTCTTTTGAGTAATATATCTGGAAATGTCTGTTGATTTCTTATTAACACTGTTTCGAACACAACCGGTACATTCTAAAATAACTCTTACTCGGACATCTTTACCCTTGGCCATGAACCTCCTTGGGTTTGTTTATTCACTCAACTCTTCTATTTTACGATCCGAAGTCAAGAAGAAAGGAACGAAAAAAATAGAAAAATAGAAGTTGCTAACTCGAAATCAGATTATGAAAGATTTCATTGCAACTAATATAGTAATAATAAGTAATACAAAGATTTTAAACTATATTTAGATTAGAAATTTAGAATAGAATCACAGTACTGTATTTCATTTAAGTATCTTGTATAATACTGTTGAACTAACCACATTTCCACTTCCCTTCTCTTAATTTAATTGAAGTTAATTTATTTTACTTGAAGCTGGGACCCCGAGTTCCTAGTTTTGCTGAGGTTGAATCCACTTTTTTCTTTTCTAACTTATTCTAATTAAATAAAAAAAGAAGAGGGGGTAGTAGTCACAGATATTTAATTGTATCTCTAATCTTCTTTTCTTCACCCCCCCCCCTGCGCGTTGATACCTAGAATTAAAAAAAAGGGAATGTCAACGCATCTGGGAAAAAACGATTGATCTCTATCAATAGACCTGCTAAAGACCCAAACCATAGAGTACTTATTACTGGTGCGACGGATAGATATGTTTTTAGATCTCGCATTTCAAATCCTCCTTCTTTATTTTTATTGTAATAAATAATGTTTATTTTATTGTAATACATAATGATAATACATATATAATCAGATATATATGTAGTTAAAGGCCACTTGCATTTGTTTTGTACGGGGAATCTCTAATTCAAATTTAAATGTAAACCAATTTTATAAATAAAATTTTCCTTTTCTTAAAAAATACGTCCTTTTTTTTCCCGAGCATTCACAAAATTTACGTAAATATTTATAAATATTTATATAATATCTGATATGTTTGATATGTTATATAATAGATGATATAAGATCAAAAAGAAAATATATATCAATATCAATGGAGAAAAGTATGTATGTGGAAAACAAAACGGGTATTCTGTACAATAACATTGTAAACTAATTGAAAGGGATGTAGCGCAGCTTGGTAGCGCGTTTGTTTTGGGTACAAAATGTCACGGGTTCAAATCCTGTCATCCCTACCTATTACTTCGTCTCTGAGCAATAACGAGGGATCAATTGAGATCAATTAAAATTGGACGTACCTAATCTATAATTTCTATAATTTCTATAATTTCTATCATATTCTATATGATAGTATAGGCATTCAAGATGTATTGGAGTTAAAAAAAGAATCTTTTTACTTACAGTCGCATTTTTTGTGATTGTGATAAGGAAGCGCTCTTAGTTCAGTTCGGTAGAACGTGGGTCTCCAAAACCCAATGTCGTAGGTTCAAATCCTACAGAGCGTGATTCTGTTCTTGTTTTGTTGGGTCAAAATTTATACGGAAAAAACGGGGAAAAATAGAAGAGCAATCCGAATTTGACCTCCTGCGGTAACGAAAGGAGGAGGTCAAACAAAACAAGGTATTAATTAATTAAAGGTCTAATTGATCGCCCCGTCTGTATTGTAAATATGCGGTTACGAATAATCCGGCCAAAGTAATAGGAATTAGACCTAAGACAATTCCAAATAGAAGAACTTCAATCATTTCAATTTATTTGAAAAAGGGAAAAAGAGAGGT
>CANTUV010000255.1:0-72165 GCA_947685225.1 Garcia nutans | reverse complement strand
ATGTTTATTAAAAATAAACCTCTGAAAATGTAGTGTCCCCTTTAAAAGACATTTGGTTTGGATTTTGAAAACCATAATTAGAGTTGAAATTGGAATGAAATGGAATTAGTATTGAAATCAGAATAATTATTTATCTTTTTTATTTAGTTCAATTTAGAATTGATATTCGATTTCCTTTGAAACCGTTTGTATTATAATAGAATTAGAATCAAAACCAATAAATTTATATATATATATATATATATGAAAGATTAACAAAAAAAAAACACTATAATAAAGTAGTAAACTGACAGTTTATAGATTTCGTTTGTAGAAATAGTATGCATTAATTTCATTGATGATTGAAAATATACATAATAAAAGTATAAATAATAAAAAATAAATATATATTTTTTTAAACATGAATGAAAGAAAATTAATTAATATAATTGATTTAAATTTTTTATATTTTATTTTTCTTAAGAAAGTAATTTTTGATTTCCATTGATTTTTATTAAGAATTAAAATTAATTAATTGAGATAATGAAATAGTAGAAAATGATTCATTCATATTATTTAGATAATGAGAGTCTCATTATTTTATCTATTTTTATCTAATCAAAAATCAATAATGAGAATCACATTTTCTCATTCCTCATTTCACTCTAAACCAAATATTTTCTTAGTATATAAGATATATAATTTATACATAAATAGGAAAGGTAGTATTTTTTAAAATTAAAAAGTGAAAAATTGATATATTTTAAAGAAAAAAGAAAAGAGATTTTTGACAAAAATATAAAAATAATTAAAAATAATTTTAAATTTATAATATTTATAAAATATTTACTAAAATATCAAAAATTTATAAAATATTTACAAAAATATCATTATTTTTATTAGTTTATAAAGAGTTTTACAATGAATTTATAATAAGTTTATAATAAATTTATTATAATTTTATAAATTTTATATAGTTTATAATAAATTTATAATAAAATAATTAAAATATCTCTAATAAAAAATTAAAATTTTAAAAAAATATAATAAATAATGTCACTAAAAAATTGAGTTTAAATTTCTAAATCAATATCCTTTTTTTTTGGGCCAAAGGCCCACCTTAAAAATTTTAAAATGACAGTTTAGAAAGGCCCAATTTCATGATTTCGCAATTGGACAAAATAGCTTGCCAGCTTCACAATTTTTTTTGCTATATGACTGTTGAATATCGGCGCAAACATAGACATTAAAAAATCACTCATAAAGCTTTTTTTTTTTGTTAATAAAACAAATTAAAACAAAAAGGTAATTAAGAAAACAGTGGTGCAGGTGAAAATCGTAAGCAAAAGTAAACTTAGTAGATTATATTTTGAGTGAAAAGGAAAAAAAAAAGATCTTGGAAGAGAAAAATAGGGAAAGTTGATAGGAAATTTTAGATAAACAAAAATAACATTTGAAAGATAGAAGACTCTTATTTGACTATTTAAAAAAAAGGATAGATAAATTGCCAAAAGAAGTGGAACATTATGGCCTGGTCCCAACAGAATGGGAAACTACTGGGGTCAGATTTCAACATATCAAAGTAACGAATTCAATAGTAAAACCAGTTGAAGACTTTTTTTTTCGGCGGAAACGATCTTGAGTAGGAGAAGAATGTTATGGGATTTTTTTCCTAGGAAAATGGTCTTCATTCCATTTCTCTTTCCGACGACCGCTAATGAATCTGGCAACCTAGGAAAGTACTACTTATGCGAACACTATCTTAAAAGTTTTAGAGGGGAAGATCCAACTTGTTGGGACTTGAACCAACGACCTAAGGATTACAATACTCACACTACGTCCTCCGCTCTACCAACTAAGCTAAGGTCAATTTGGGTGCTAATGTTACTAATGCATTATAAGATTAGTTTTTTTATAGTACTACTTCCTTTTTAATTTTTATCAAATTATAGTCTTATTTCTTATTTAATGATATAATTAGTTTAGTATTCTTTAATACATCCTCTTTTTAATAATCATAGTTATCAACAACTATAATTATTAATTAATTATTTTGAAAATATAAATTTATTTAATTTAATTTTAATATTTCTTTAGTAAATTAAATAATAATATATTTTATTAATAAAATTTGAGTAAAACTCTTGATACTTGCCTACTTATTAGAAAAATAAAAATATATAATTTTTAAAAAAAATCTTTAGTATTTCTGTTAACTAAATGCCTTTTTTTTAAATTTTAAAGTTGAAAATCTAGAATATAAACAATTTACACACTCCTAATCAAGCTACAGTAGCAAATATTCATTCAATTCACTTACTTTGTTCATCTATGTTTTTTTGTTTTACTTGCTATTGTTCATGCTTGTTCACGGTATTAGAGTAGGTTTTGATCCGGTTGCTGTGAATTGTCATCCTTGAAGTTCTTTTGTTATTTGTTTCCTTGTATTCCATAATAAGTTAGATTGATTTTCTTATACATTGGTGGCTTGTATTGCTAACCTCATCGATTGAAGAAGCAATAGAGTAGGCAATAAATCAAAATCAAGGTATGAGAAATACAAATTGGACATAAGAGTCTGATGTAGATCCATATGTTTTACAAAATGCAAATCATCTAAGAATGCTTTTAATTTCAACACCGTTTAACTGGAAGTAATTACTTGACTTGGAGTACTTCGATCAAAACTTTTCTTGAAGCAAAGGACAAACTAGAGTTCATGGATGGTACTGTTAAGCCTGTTAAAATAAAAAATAAACTTAATTTTTATTAAAATAAATAAATGTGACATGTTCACGTGGATGGGACAAGATCACATAGGTGATAATGCAATGATAAATGTGGACACACTATTGTGGTAGACAATTATGGGTAAGTGGTTGAATGTGTATGTGGTGTTGAAGATGTGGTAATGTTGTCAATAAATTATTCACTAAAATTTGTATGGTTTATATTTATGTTTCAACTCTATAAAATAGAAACTTGGTTTTTCCATATTAAGTATTTAAGTTTGAAACGTGTGTGTAGTTGTAAGAAATGTGTTTATAATAAAATATGAGTGATTTATCCATGTAGAATTTTCATGTTTTGTTTAAAAGTCTTATCTTCTGTTAACATAGTGGTATCAGAGCTGTGTAAGAGAGACCCAATTGTGAGAGCTTTAATTTTTTCGTGAGTGTTTGAGAGATCCTACCAAAAAAAAAAAATGAATTCCAATATCCCCTATCATGTCCCCTCAGCTTACCAAAACCAATTATTCAAATTGGTGTATCAAAATGAAAGCCATCCTCGGAGCCCAAGATGTTTGAGATATTGTCGAAAAAGGCTACATAGTCCCAGCAGATGATGCACAACTGTCCTCAGGCAGAAAAAGACAGTTTGCTTAAAAATCGCAGAAGTGACCAGAAGACACTTAGTCTCATCCCGTCAAGGATTGGATGATGTTATGTTTGATAAGGTAGCAGAGGCTACAACCTCAAAACAGGCGTGGGACATAATGCGAGTTTCTCTTTAAGGAGAGGAGAAAGTAAAGAAAGTCCGATTGAAGATGTTAAAAAGGCGAGTTTTGAGGTGATGAAGATGAACGAGACAGAAGTGATTACCGATTACTCATCACGAGTAAAATCTGTCGTTAATCAAATGCGGCAGTATGGAGAAAATATTGATGAGTCTAGAATTGTCAAAAAAATTATACGATCACTACAACCAAAGTTTGACTATGTGGTGGTGGCTATGGAAGAGTCAAAAGACATAAGTTCGATGACTGTGGACGAAGTCGTAGGTTCATTGCAAGCAAGAGAGGAGAAACTTAATCGGCAAAAGGAAGAGTCAACAGAACAAGTTTTTGGCTGCAAAGACTGTGTTCAAAGAAAACAAAAGTAACCAAGAAGGAAGCCAATTTGAAAGAGGACATGGTAGAGGTCATGGAGGGAAATGGAAAAGGATGAGGACGAGGCAGAAGTTAGCAGTTAGAAAGATGTGACAACAATGAAGGAAGCTCTCAATTTAAAAGAGGGCAGAGGCCGTCGACGTAGACGAGGAAGAGGAAACTGGAGATCAAATGATAGGCGTGACAAGTCCAACATCCAGTGCTATAAATTGTTCGAAGTATGGTCATTATGCATCAGAATGTTGGAGTCCTCCCCAAGCAGGTGGAAGAAACGGCCAACAATGTCCAAGAAGAGGATGTCACAGGCACAGTATTGCTAACACATGAAGGAGAAATAAATTCTCAAAATAATATGTGGTACCTGGATATTGCAGCAAGTAATCATATGTGCGGTGATGAGAAGATGTTCATGGAACTTGACAAAATCCATCAATGGCAATATAGTATTTGGAGATTCATCAAAAGTCTCCATTAGAGGTAAATGAGCCATTCTTATTCAGTGAAAGAATGGATGTCATTAGTTCATTGATAAATGTTTTATTATGTGCCCAACTTGAAAAGCAATATTTTGAGTTTGGGACAATTACTGGAGAAAGAGTATGAAGTCCCATATGGTGAACCGAAAATTGTTGCTGCCGAATGAGAAAAAGGGAGTTGTTAGCAAGAGTATCAATGTCAAAGAATCGAATGTTCACCCTAAACATTCAAACGGACATAGCAAAATTCTTAAAAGCATGCGTGAAGAGTTTCCCATTGGCTTTGGGCATCTAAGGTTTGGGCATCTCAACTTTGTAGGATTAAAGATGCTAAGTCAGAAGAAGATGGTGCATGGCTTGCCACCCTATTGATCAAACAGCATCAACTTTGTGAAGAATGTCTTGTTGGAAAACAATCCAGAACCAGCTTTCCAAAGGAGTCCATTTCAAGAGCAAGAGCACCACTCGAGCTTATTTCATATGAATGTTTGTGGGACCAATGACTCCATTGTCATTAGGTAATAACAAATACTTTTTGTTATTCATTGATGACTATAGCAGAAAGACGTGGGTCTATTTTTTTGAAGGAAAAATTAGAAGTCCTTTGGAGCATTCAAGAAATTCAAAGCTCTTGTCGAGAAAGAAAAGTGGGCATTATATCAAAGCATTAAGATCTGACAGAGGAGGAGAATTCACATCTGATTAAGTCAAAAAATTCCTGTGAAGAGCATGGCATTTGTCATTTTCTGACAGTTCCGAGATCTCCCCAATAAAAATGGCATCGTGGAAAAGAAAGAATAGAACAGTGCTTAATATGGCAAGAAGCATGTTGAAGAGTAAGAATTTACCCAAGGAGCTATGGGTAGAAGATGTTGATTGTGCAGTCTACATTTTTGAAACCAGTCTCCAACTATTAATGTTCGGGATTTAACACCTCAGGAAGCGTGGAGTGGAAGGAAAAGCCAGGTGTTTCTCACTTACGCATTTTTTGAAAGTGTTGCACATGTTCATGTACTAGATGAAGAAAGAAGCAAGCTTGATGACAAAAGCAGAAAACATTTATTCGTGGGTTACTCTGAACATTCAAAAGGGGTATAAGATGTTTTGATCCTGATTCAAGAAAAATAATCATCAGTAGAGACGTTACTATTGATGAAGAAGCAAGTTGGGATTGGAGCAATGAAAAGAAGAAGTGCTATAGTTTATATCCGTTCACTATGGATGAAAAACAATGACAGTGATTCTAAAGAAACAAATGCTTCACCAGAAACAAATGCTTTCTCTTTCAAGTGAATCTAGTGGAGAAGAAGAAGACCAAAATGAAAAATTCCCAGACAAAGGCCATGAAAGCTAAGACATGTTGAAGATCTTTATGATGTGACAAGAAATCTTAGTAAAGAATTAACTCTTTATTGTTATTTTTGTTGATAGTGAACCAATTGATGCAGAAGAAGCGATGAAAGATGAGCAGTGGAGAAAAAGCCATGGAGGAAGAGATTCAAGCAATCGAAAAGAAACAAGACATGGAAGCTGACCTCATTTCCATCTAGGCAAAAAACCCATTGGTGTTAAATGGGTGTTCAAGACAAAGAAAGACGCAGCAGGTAAAATTGTAAGACACAAGGAGAGGCTAGTAGCAAAAGGATTCAGCCAAAGAGATGGCATTGACTATAATGAAGTTTTTGCTCCTACTGCTAGATTGGAAACAATCAGATTGGTGATCTCAATTGCTGCATAAAACAGGTGGAAGATTCATCGGATGGATGTCAAGTGAACTTTTTCTAAATGGATACTTAGAGGAGGAAATTTATATTCAACAACCGCCTGGTTATATTATCAAAGGGCATGAGCATAAAGTGCTAAAGTTGAAAAAGGCACTGTATGGGCTCAAGCAAGCACCGTGAGACTGGAATAGCGGAATTCACAAATACTTTTAAGAGAATGGTTTTTTCAAATGTCCACATGAATATGCCTGGTATGTAAAAGTGAAAAATGGAGACATATTGATTATTTGTCTGTATGTGGATGATTTAATTTTCACAGGGAGTAATTAGCAGGTGTTTGAAGAATTCAAGAAGATGATGGCTCGTAAGTTTGAAATGACTGATATTGTCCTCATGACATATTATCTTGGCATTGAAGTGAAGCAGAATGATGATAGAATTTTCATTTCTCAAACTGGCTTTGCAAAGGAAATCTTGAAGAAGTTCAAAATGGAGAATTGCAATCCTGTCAGCACACCGGTTGAATGCAGCTTAAAGCTGACTAAAGATGAAAATGGAGAGAAAGTCAATCCGATAATTTTTCGAAGCCTGGTCGGAAGCCTTAGATATCTAACATGTACAAGACCAGATATTCTTTATGCAGTTGGATTAGTATGCAGATACATGGAAGCACCAACAGAGTCACATTGGAATGCAGCAAAAAGGATACTCTGTTATTTGAAAGGTACAATAAATTTTGGTCTGCATTACTCAAATTCTGATGACTTCAAATTAGTTGGGTACAATGATAGTGATTGGGCCGGTAACAAGGATGATTAGAAAAGCACGACAGGTTTTGTATTTTTCATAGGTGATACAACATTCACTTGGAGTTCCAAGAAGCAACCCATTGTGACTTTATCAACCTGTGAAGCATAATATGTTGCTACGACCGCATGTGTCTGTCATGCAATATGGCTGAGAAGATTGCTCAAGGAACTGAAAATGGCTCAACATGATCCAACAGAAATTTTTGTTGATAATAAATTGACATTAGCTTTAGCAAAGAATCCAGTGTTTCATGACCGAAGCAAACATATTGATACGAGATATCATTTTATCAGGGAATGCATTGAACAAAAGGAGGTAGTACTAAAGTACGTCAAGACACAAGATCAAGTTGCTGATATTTTCACAAAACCGTTAAAGCAAGACGTGTTTAATCAACTACGAGCATTGTTGGGAGTTACTGAAAATTAAGTTTAAGAGGAGATGTTAAAATAAAAAATAAACTTAATTTTATTAAATAAATAAATATGACATGTTCAAGTGGATGGGACAAGATCACATAGGTGATAATGCAATGATAAATATGGACAAACTATTGTGGTAGACAATTATGGATAAGTGGTTGAATGTGTATGTGGTGTTGAAAAAGCTGTAATGTTGTTAGTAAATTGTTCACAAAAATTATTATGGTTTATATTTATGTTTCAGCTCTATAAATAGAGCTTGGTTTTTCCATATTAATTATTTAAGTTTGAATCGTGTGTGTAGTTGTAAGAAGTGTGTTTATAATAAAATATGAGTGATTTATCTGTGTAGAATTTTCATGTTTGTTTAAAAGTCCTCTCTTCTGTTAATAAAGCCTCCATCATTCAGTGATACAACTTAGTATAAACGTTGGAGAAAGGTGGATTGCATGGTGAAATCTTGGATATTGAATTCAATTTCTAAACATATATCATACTTGTTCATTTATTGTCCTAGTTCGAAGGATCTGTGGAGTAAGGTATAAAAAATATACGATGAGAGTAATGGTCCATTGCTTATAACAAATTGAATAAACTGTGGGATGAGTATAAGAGGTTACGTATGTTGTATTTGGCTATTTCTCGAAAGATGTGGGAATGGATGTGAGGTTTTTTTGGCTAAATAAGGGATCCATCCATACCTTTGTAAATCCATCCTAAAATATTAAGCCTTCTCATTTCAAAGGCTTTAATATTTTTATCTCCTCTCTATTTTGTATTTCTTCTTTAAAATTAGTAATATTATTTTGGTGGTGTCCGAGGACATAAATAAAATTGGCTGAACCTCGTTCAATTTTGGTGTTTTCTTTATTTTTATTTAATAGCTATTTTAGGTATGGTTATGGTGATTTTTTGTGCTATTAATTATATGTCTAGAAAAATTATGTTTAAAAAAAACTTGATATTTAAGAGTGTCTATTGTGACCCACCTCTCTTTCTTGAAAATATTTCTGGTATAATTAATTGGTGCAATTATTCACACACTATGCATGTTATTGGTAGAAAATAAATCCAATTTCCACAACAATTGGTATCAGAATCAAGATTTTTTGAGTATGCTCTGTGGTTGCAGCCTAGTATGTTCTTCTATATCAGAAAATATTTTCTTGTATTATTTATATTCCGCATTTATTGGCTATTAAATAATTTTTGAAGCAGAAATGGTAAACGACTCAGGCAAATCACCCACTACAAAGGAGACAACGTCCACTTCGTCAATTTGATTAAGTACTCCTGTTTCAAATGCTAGATTTGCAGTGAAATTTTTTGATGGTACATGCCATTTTAGTATATGACAAAGTGAGGTTCTAGACATTCTCTTTCAGCAAGGTCTA
The DNA here is from genome assembly GCA_947685225.1 of Garcia nutans. NCBI lineage: Eukaryota > Viridiplantae > Streptophyta > Magnoliopsida > Malpighiales > Euphorbiaceae > Garcia > Garcia nutans. The sequence continues at coordinate 63,471 of CANTUV010000255.1, read as the reverse complement.
CACATTGCCATTGAAGAAGAAAAATTAGAAGATATTGATGAAAAAAATTGAAAAGCAATCAATCATGTGGCTTATGGTACAAGTCGATCGTGCCTTTCTAGTGAATAGAAGTATGCTTTCTCTAAGGAAGCTTCTGCAAGTAAATTGTGGGAGGCATTGGAGAAACATTTTTTGAAAAAAAAAACAGTCAGAACAAGCTTCATGTGAAGAAGAGATTCTTTCTCTTCACTTATATTCCTGGTACCACTATGAATGAGCACATCACCAATTTTAATTAGCTGGTAGATGATTTGATGAATTTGAATGTGACTTTCAAAGATAAAGATTTGGCTTTGATGCTGTTGGGGTCCCTTCTAGAGGAGTTTGAGTTTCTTAAAACAACTCTACTCCATGGAATGGTTGAAGTAACTCTATGTGAAGTAACTGCTGCATTACATAGTTATGACCTATGAAAGAAAGATAAGAAAGAGAGTTCAAATGGAGCAGCAGAAGCATTGATTATGAGAGGTCTCTCTCAAAGCATGAAGAGAGAAAAGAAGGGGAGATTGAAATTCAAACCAACTAAAGATGAATGTGCCTTTTACAGAAAAAAAGGGCATTAGAAGATAAATTATCCCAAACTGAGTAATAAAAGTAAATCTGATAAAGGAAAAGCTGTTGTGAATTCAAATGTAGCTGAGTGTGATGATGAAGACTCAGACCTTTCATTAGCTGTTATGTCATCAACAAGCTCTTCTAGTGTATGGCTACTTGATTCTGGTTGTAGCCATCATATGTATCCCAATCAGAATTGGTTCTTTGACTTTAAAGAACTAGAAGGAGCAATTGTTTACACAGAAAATGACGGTCCATGTATGATTAAAGGGATTGGTTCAATCCAATTGAGAAATCATGATGGATCAATCAGAACTCTGACAAATGTCAAATATGTACTGAGTTTGAAAAAGAATCTCATCTCTGTGGAAGTCCTAGAATCAAAGGGCTTCATTGTAAATATAATATATGGAGTAATGAAAATCATCTCCAGTGTACTGGTGATAATGAAAGGAATAAGAAAAAATAATAACTTGTATTACTATTAGGGTAATGCAATTATTGAGATAGCAGCAGTAGCTTTTAGTGATGATCAGGAGTTAGAGGCAACCGGATTATGGTATATGCGCTTGGAATATGCTGGCGATAAATCCTTGAAACTGTTGTTAGATTAAGGATTATTGAAAGGAGTCCAACCCCAGAAGTTAGATTTTTGTGAGCATTATGTCAAAGGCAAGTAGACTAGAGTGAAGTTTGGTACTGCAATCTATGACACCAAGGGTATTTTAGACTATGTTCACTCAGATGTGTGAGGTCCTTCCAAGACAGCTTCAATGGGAGGAAATCACTACTTTGTAACATTTATTGATGACTTCTCTCGGAGAGTATGTGTGTATACTATGAAAATGAAGGATGAAGTATTGAGAGTCTTCCTCATATGGAAAAAAGATGGTGAAAACTCAGACGAACAGAAAAGTCAAATGTCTCTACACAGATAATGGTGGAGAGTATAAAAGTGATCCATTTTTAAAATTTTGCCAAGATGAAGGCATTATTATTAGATACTTCATAGTTAGAGAAACCACAACAGAATGGGGTGGCAGAATGTATGAACCGAATATTGATGGAGAAAGTTTGGTGTATGTTGTCCAATGTTAGGTTAGGCAGACAATTTTGAGCTGAGGCTATGACATATGCATACCATCTCGTTAATAGCTCAACATCAACTGCTATTGGTGGTAAAACACCTTTGGAGATGTGGTCTAGAAAATTTGCTACTGATTATAATTCCTTATGTGTGTTTGGTTTTACTGTATACTATCATGTTAAGGAATCAAAGTTAGATCCGAGGGCAAAGAAAGCGCTCTTTATGGGGATCACCACTGGTGTGAAAGGATCTTACCTTTAGTGTCCAAAAATAAAGAAGATAGTATTTAGCAGAGATATTACCTTTGATGAGTCTACCATGTTGAAAAAGATAGCAAATGAAATTATGCAGCAAACAGATGGTACTCTGCAATAGGTGGAGTTTGAAAGAAGAATTATTGACCCAGCAACAAATAAAATAAATGAAAATACTCCTACGATAGATGTGGAGCCAGATGAAGAATAGGTTTTAACCTAAGAACCTTCACAACAACAATAATCTATTGCAATGATAGGCCACAATGAGAGATTCACAAACTTGCTCGATTTGATGATATGATGACTTATGCATCTCTAATTGCAAATGATGGCATTCCTAACACTTGTAGTGAAACTGTCCAAAGTTCAAAAAAGGAGAGGTGGAGAAAGACATGGATGATGAAATGCAGTCCCTTGAAAAGAATCAGATATGGAAGCTAGCTAATTTACCAAAGAAAAAGAAAGCAATTGGATGAAAAACGATATAACAAAGAAAGAAGGATTTCATGACAAGAACGATGTTCACTACAAGGCAAAGTTAGTAGCTAAAGGTTATGCTCAGATGGAAGAAATTGATTATAATGAAGTATTTTCTCCAGTTATAAAACATTCATCCATTAGAATTTTATTGGCCTTAGTAGCACAATTAGATTTGGAACTCATTCAACTTAATGTAAAAACTATATTTCTACATGGTGACTTAGAAGAGGAAATCTATATGACTCGGCCACAAGGGTTCGAGATTACTGGAAAAGAAAAATGGGTATACAAATTGGAAAAATCATTTTATAGATTGAAACAATCTCTGAGGCAGTGGTACAAGTGATTTGATAATTTTTTGATGAGGCAAAACTACACAAGAAGTAAATACGATCACTGTGTTTATTTGTGCAAACTACAAGATGGATCTTTCATATATCATCTTCTGTATGTTGATGATATGCTTATAGCTTCAAAGAATCTAGAAGAATTTGAGAAGTTGAAGGCTCAGCTGAATTAGGAGATTGAAATGAAAGATTTAGGTAAAGGAAAAAAATTTTTATGCTTGGAGATATACAGAGATAGGAAGAGAGAGAAGCTTTGTTTGAATTAGAAAAAATATCTGAAGAAGGTACTATAGTGTTTTAGCTTGAATGAAAAGTTAAAACCTGTGAGTGCGCCACTTGCACCTCATATGAAGCTTAGTGCATCTTCATCTCCTAAAAATGAAGCGGATGGGAGTACATGTCAAAAGTTCCATATGCAAAAGTTATTGGTAGCTTGATGTATGTTGTGGTATGTATAAGGCTAGAAATTTCACAAACAATTGGAGTTGTGAACAAGTACATGCATGATCCTGGTAAGGAGCATTGGCAAGCTGTGAAATGAATTCTACGATATATTTTGAACATCGTAGATGTTGGATTGATATTTGAGCGGGATAAGAAAGATGGTCAATATGTAGTTGGATATTGTGATTCCGACTATACGGGTGATTTGGATAAAAGTCGATCAACTACTGGTTATGTTTTTACACTTGCTAAGAGGCTAGTTAGTTGGAAGTCTATTATACAATTAATAGTTGCCTTGTCTACTACATAAGCAAAGTACATGGCAGTATCAAAGGCTGTTAAAGAAGCAATTTGGCTTCAAGAGTTGCTTGGTGAACTAGAAATTAGACAAAAGTACATCAAAGTACACTTTAATAGTCATAGCATTATTTATTTAGCAAAGAACCAAGTTTATCATGCAAGGACGAAGCACATCAATATTCAGTATCATTTTGTGCGTGAAATTCTATAGAAAGGTGAAATATTACTTCAGAAAATTTGTACCTCTGACAATTCCACAAATATGTTGACAAAAGTGATGACATGTAATATCCTCATTTATGCCCTAGAAGTTTTGCATATTGTTGTTGTTGTTATTGTTATAAATTGGATTGAATGTATATTATGTGTTAAGAAAAGAAGTTGGGAGGAGAATGCTTGTGTATATGTGTTTTGGAAAGAAAATAGGGTTTAGAGAGAATGGTATATGTTGTGTATATGATGATATATATAACATATAAATGGGTCAAAGGAAGAGTCAAAGGAAGAGAGATATTTTTGTGTTAAGTGTGTAATTACATATAAGGGCTTATATGAGACAAATAGTTAGTTATATGGTTAAGGGCAATTTGGTAATTGCTTGGATAAGATTACTTGGTGGAGATTAAAAGCAAAATTTGACTTTGTTTCTTCATCATTTTCTTCTTTCTTTCATGAAGTGGCCGGCTCCTCCATAGACAAAGGGAAGCAAGAGGTGAAGAGAGGTTCTTGATGAGTTGAGTTCAAAATTGAAGGAAGATTAAGTGTTCAAGTGTTGATTTAAGAAGTTTTTAACTAAGGTAAGATCTTTCCTTTGATTTCTTTCATTCTTTTGAAGTGGTATGGGAAGTTAATTAGGGTTTGATGATTTGATGATGAGATGTGTTTATGATTTGTTCTCAAGTGTTAAATTGGTTTTAAGTTAATAGTTTAAATAGGTGTTGTTGTTGGAAGTGGTAAATGTTGATTTTGAAAGGTGGAGAAGGATGGTGATTTTAGTGTTTTGAGATGATGTGTGTTTAATTGTTATATTAATGTGTTGTGAAGTAATTCTTGTGGTGAATATGTGTTTAGAACATTGATTATGTTCATTTGAAACATGTTATATGATGAATATTGTGTTTGAGTGCAATTGAGAAAGTGTTGGTTTTAGTTAAGGTTGTGTTTATGGTGACACGGCCAGAAGCAATGAAGAGACACGCCCGTGTCATTTATTTGTGTTGGCTACTGCCTCTTTTATTTTTAAAGACACGGCCGTGTTCCTCAAGTGGGCTGGGCGTGTCCCTCAAATGAGTTGGATATTGTTTGATTTCTTGGTTCTTTTTTTTTGCATGGTTTGGATTCTTCAAAGGTAGTTTGATCTCTAAACCTAAACATAAACATTTTAAACATACTTAACCCAAGGAATGACTTAATCAAACACTTGTGGGTGATCCTAAAGCTATGAATAATATAAATTGTTCTTGCATTGTTGAGATTGAGCAATGTTATGTTATGCATTGTGAATGATAATGTGTTTCATGAGTAATGTGGAATGAAATGTTGATATTTATGAATGATGCTATGTGAGATATAATGTGATCATGGATGAGATAAATATACACTTGAATAATGAAGTGTTATATTGTGAAATGAAATGTGAAGCCATTGTTTTTGGCTAAGGTGATTCAATGGAGATAAATGAGGCATGTTTGCCTAAATGATAATGAGAATTGAGAATGAAATCTAAATGAATTGTGTGGCTAATGTGTTATTCCATTTTCAGAGTTTGTTGTTGGTGGCATGCCTAATAAGTGTAACAATCTCTTGAAGTTAGGTTGGATTGAATCCTTGAAGCCTAATTGAGATGTTACCACCCTTGAAGCTAGGTTGGGTTAGTTCTTGAAGCCAAGTTGGGTTGAAGCTTAGCATGCTTTGCTCCCCTTGAAGCTTGGTTGAACTTAATCCTTGAAGCCTAGTTGGGTATATGAGATTGATAAATGTGATCATAAAACCAAAGCATTAACTCTGAAAATTGAATTGCATATTAGTGTGTCTTGGGCCCAATGTTTGTCTTTGTTTAATGTGAGTCATGATTTGTTTATTGTTGTTCATGGATGATTAAATGATTAAATAATGAAGTATATGCAATGATGTTGAAATGTGATATGCATGTATGTATGTTGATTATAAAATGTAAAGGGATGTTGTTAGCTTTGCATCTATGTTGTTACATATATGATATGAATTAGAATTGACACTGTATTGCATTAAAGCATATCCATTGCATGTTTTATCTTACTAAGCCCTTGGCTTAGCGCGATAGTGTTTAATCGCGCTGGTAATAGAGTTGATAGAGTTGAACTCGAGAGTTCATCAAGACCAAGTGAGAGTAGACCTTGAAGAATCCATTTTGGGAGATTAAAGATCAGAGCAAACTTGCCAATCATGTATACTTCTTTATATTTTGTAAAGAAATGTTTAATATGTAAATATGTAAATATTTTATAACTTCCGCTGTGTAATATTTAAATATATATATATAACTAATATGTTTTGTTTTATAAGTAAATGATCTACTTTTCTATAATGTATAATGATAAGGGTATTGTATCAAGTTTAAAGTGTTTTGAATGTTAAAAGAACCGTAGCATCCCTATGTTTGGTGCACTTATGCTACATTGTTGTGGTTGTAGTGTGTGTGCATTGGATATGGGGGTGTTACAATTGTTTTGGTATCAGAGCCTAGGTTTGAGATTCTCAACCTAGGTAAAATGTAAGAAAAAGATTATTTTGATTTTAAAAGTGGTTTTTGAATAATATACATGTTTGGGATTGGCAACCTCTGATCTTTAATAAGATGTAGTATGTTGTGTTTGCAGACTTAGGTTGTGATGGATTCTCACTCACGCCAGTCGGTTGAGGGTAGTGAGGAGAGCGTTGCTCCTGATGAGGGAGCTAGGGTTGATAGTGTTGAGGAGGCACCTGCTTCGGTGTCGGGTAGACTAGTTGGTGAGGAGGTTCCGCCAGCCTGGTTTAGGCATATGATGGAAGTTATGAGACAAACACCTGTGCAACCGCAGCCACCACCCCCTCAGCCTTCAGTACCAGTGAGGCACTATGATAAGCTAAGGAAATATGGAGCAGAGGATTTCTTTGGTACAGTTGATCCGGCTGTAGCAGAACAGTGGATTGATAGAGTTCAGAGGGTATTTGTTCAGTTGCAAGCCACCTCAGAGGAAAAGTTTGATTATGCAAGATCTTTGCTACAGAAGGATGCCTACGATTGGTGGAAGACGGTGCCCCATTCTATGGATGATCCTCCAACACTGTCTTACACTGATTTTCTGAGGGAATTTGAGTTGAAGTATACTCCTAGGGAGTATAAGGACATGAAGAAGATGGAGTTTTTGAGTCTGAAGCAAGATAGCAAGACTGTTACTGAGTATGAAGTTGAGTTTATCCGACTGAGTCAGTATGTTGGGGGTATCATTGCTGATGAGATTGATAGATGTCGGAGGTTTGAGGAGGGATTGAGGCCCTCGATTATGTGCTTAGTGGCTGGATCCAGATATCAGGATTTCTCACAGCTTGTGGCAGCAGCTCGAAGTGTAGAGCGAGCTCAGGGTATTGCGGTTGCTTCAGAAGAAGAGGTTAGGGTTAGAAGGCCCCAGTTCGAGGCAGGGTCTTCTTCTGTTAAGAGAGGTAAAGGAAGCTTTGTTCCTAGAGTTAGTAGGAGTCAGAGGTCAGCTGGTAGGTCAGTGCAGTTACAGAGGCAGAGATTTAGACCTGCAGCTTCAGTGGCGAGTGCTCCGACCCCTATGGTTCAGAGATCCACCTTACCCATCTGCATCCATTGTGGTAGGCCTCATGGTGGTCCTTGTTGGAAGGCTGGTGTTGCAGGGGTATGTTTCAGGTGTGGGTCGCCGGATCACTTTGTGAGAGATTGCCCTGAGAGGCAAGAGCAGATGTCAGTTGATACAGCAACTTCTCGACCTAGTGCGAGGGGAGGCCGAGGAGGCAGAGGTGTCAGCCGAGGAGGTAGACCGGGGTACAGTTCTAGAGGAGGTGCTACCTCCAGGGAGAGTAGACCAGAGGAGGTTGGTTCTTCCCAGAGGATGTATGTTATGCAGAGGCAGCCTGATGCATCGGCAGTCATTGCTGGTACTTTTTCCTTATTTGGTTTTTCTGTACTTGCTTTGATTGATCCGGGTTCTACGCATTCATATGTTAGTGCATCTGTATTGCCTGTATTTGATGTGCATGCTGAGTCCCTAGGATTTGATGTGTTGGTGACAAATCCGTTAGGGCATAGTGTGGTTGTGAGTAAGGTACACCGAGATAGTGCAGTGAGGGTGCAAGGTGAGGAGTTCCTTGGAGACTTGATTGAGATGCCATTTAAGGAATATGATGTGATCTTAGGTATGGATTGGCTATCTCGACATGGAGCTGTGGTGGATTGTAAAAAGAAAATTGTTTCTTTGAGAACTGTTGATGGTAGAGAGGTGATAGTATCTAATGAGCAGGAACAGCTAGCCTCCTTATTTGTTTCAGCTGTTGCAGCTAGGAGATTGATTAGAAAGGGGTGTGAAGCCTATCTTGCTCATGTGGTGGATACTAGAGTGAAGGGTTCTCCCATTGATAGCATTGCCACAGTTGCAGAGTTCCCTGATGTTTTTCCAGAGGAGTTGCCAGGATTACCTCCTGAGAGAGAGGTGGAGTTCGGTATCGAATTGTTGCCTGGTACCACTCCTATCTCGATTACTCCTTACAGAATGGCACCAGCAGAATTAAGGGAGTTGAAAGTGCAATTACAGGAGTTATTGGACAAAGGATTTATTCGCCCCAGTGTTTCTCCTTGGGGAGCTCCTGTATTATTTGTGAAGAAGAAAGATGGTACTATGAGGTTGTGTATCGATTATAGGCAATTGAACAAGGTGACTATTAAAAATAAATATCCTTTGCCTAGAATCGATGATCTCTTTGATCAATTGAAAGGAGCAGCTGTGTTTTCTAAAATTGATCTGAGATCAGGGTACCATCAGCTGAGAGTCAGAGCTGAAGATGTTCCGAAGACCGCCTTTCGGACCAGGTATGGGCATTACGAATTTTTAGTTATGCCTTTTGGTCTGACGAATGCACCTGCAGCTTTCATGGATTCGATGAATAGGGTGTTTAAGCCCTATCTGGATCAGTTTGTAGTGGTCTTCATCGATGATATTCTGGTGTATTCGCGGAATAAAGAGGAACATGACAAGCATCTGCGGATTGTATTGCAAATTTTGAGAGAAAAGCAGTTATTTGCCAAATTGTCGAAGTGTGAGTTTTGGTTGGATCAAGTAGCTTTTCTTGGACATATTGTTTCTGCAGAAGGCATTAGAGTTTATCCGAGTAAAGTTGAAGCCATTTTAAATTGGAGTCCACCCAAGTCTGTGACAGAGATTAGAAGTTTTCTGGGTTTGGCAGGCTATTACCGGCGGTTTGTGAAAGGGTTTTCTTTGATAGCTACTCCACTCACCAGATTGCTTCGTAAGGGAGTGAGGTTTTTGTGGACAGATCAGTGTCAGGCGAGCTTTGAGCAGTTGAGAGAAATGTTAACTCAAGCGCCTGTTCTTACTTTACCTGTTGAAGGCAAACCATATGTGATCTACAGTGATGCTTCACATAGAGGTTTGGGGTGTGTATTGATGCAGGAAGGGAAAGTTATAGCTTATGCATCTAGACAGTTGAAACCGCATGAGCTTAATTATCCGACCCATGATTTGGAATTGGCTGCCATTGTGTTTGCATTGAAGATTTGGCGCCACTATCTGTTTGGGGAGAAATGTTTCATCTACACTGATCACAAGAGTTTGAAGTATTTGGGTGTCCAGAAAGAACTCAATCTTCGTCAGAGGAGATGGTTAGAATTGATTAAAGACTACGACTGCTTGATTGACTATCATCCAGGTAAAGCAAATGTTGTTGCTGATGCCTTGAGTCGGAAGTCTTCAGCTGGTTTAACAGTTTACTCGCTCTCGTTGCTTGTTGAGTTGAGAGCATTGCATGCCAGTTTTGTACCTTGTGTTGATGGTGCATTATTGGCACAGTTGCAATTGAAACCGGTTTTGTTAGATCAGATCAAAGAAGCTCAGTTGGCCGATAAGAAGATACAGAAGATTGTTTCGGATTGTCAGAGTGGAAAGGGTAGAGATTTTGTTGTGAAGAGTGATGGAAGTCTCTGGTTCAAGAGCAGATTGTGTGTACCCGATGATGCTGATTTAAAAAGGGTCATTTTGGAAGAAGCTCATCAGTCGATGTTTGTTATGCATCCGGGTAATACGAAGATGTATCTTGATTTGAGACAGCATTATTGGTGGATGGGGTTGAAGAGAGACATTGCTGAGTTTGTATCGAAATGTCTCACTTGTCAGAAGGTTAAAGCAGAGCATCAAGTTCCAACCGGGTTGCTTCAACCGTTGTTAGTGCCAGAATGGAAGTGGGAAAGAGTGACAATGGACTTTGTGTCTGGGTTGCCATTGACACAAAGGAAACATGATGCCATATGGGTGATTGTGGATAGATTGACTAAGACGGCTCATTTCCTTCCGGTGCGGATGGATTACTCCTTGGAGAGGTTGGCTGAGCTGTATATCCATGAGATTGTGAAACTGCATGGTGTTCCAACTTCTTTAGTGTCTGATCGAGATCCCAGGTTTACTTCAAGATTTTGGAAGAGTTTGCATAGTGCTTTGGGTTCTCGACTGCACTTCAGCACTGCTTTTCATCCGCAGACAGATGGACAGTCAGAGAGGGTGATACAGATTCTTGAAGATATGTTGAGAAGCTGTGTCATCGATTTCTCTGGAAATTGGGATAGGTTTTTACCACTTGTGGAGTTTGCATACAACAACAGTCACCAATCTAGCATTGGTATGGCACCATTTGAAGCATTGTATGGCAGACGGTGTAGGACACCTCTTTGTTGGAGTGAAATTGGGGAAGGTAAGTTAATTGGGCCTGATTTGATTCAAGAAACTGAAGAAAAAGTAAAGCTGATTCGAGGCAGATTGAAAGCAGCTTCAGACCGACAGAAATCTTATGCAGATCTAAAGAGGAGAGATATAGAGTTTGATGTGGGAGATAAGGTATTTTTGAAAGTATCTCCTTGGAAGAAGATTTTGAGGTTCGGTCGGAAAGGAAAATTGAGTCCTCGTTTCATTGGACCGTATGAAGTTTTAGAAAGAGTTGGGCCAGTTGCTTATCGGCTTGCTTTGCCACCTGAGTTGGATCGGATTCATAACGTATTTCATGTTTCTATGTTGAGGAGGTACAGGTCGGATCCATCTCATGTGTTGCCGATTGAGTCAATTGAAGTAAATCCTGATTTGACGTTTGAAGAGGAACCAGTTGCTATTTTGACACGTGATGTGAAAGAGTTGAGAAACAAGAGAGTGTTTTTACACTATACGGGTGATTTGGATAAACGTCGATCAACTACTGGTTATGTTTTTACACTTGCTAAGAGGCTAGTTAGTTGGAAGTCTATTATACAATTAATAGTTGCCTTGTCTACTACATAAGCAAAGTACATGGCAGTATCAAAGGCTGTTAAAGAAGCAATTTGGCTTCAAGAGTTGCTTGGTGAACTAGAAATTAGACAAAAGTACATCAAAGTACACTTTAATAGTCATAGCATTATTTATTTAGCAAAGAACCAAGTTTATCATGCAAGGACGAAGCACATCAATATTCAGTATCATTTTGTGCGTGAAATTCTATAGAAAGGTGAAATATTACTTCAGAAAATTTGTACCTCTGACAATTCCACAAATATGTTGACAAAAGTGATGACATGTAATATCCTCATTTATGCCCTAGAAGTTTTGCATATTGTTGTTGTTGTTATTGTTATAAATTGGATTGAATGTATATTATGTGTTAAGAAAAGAAGTTGGGAGGAGAATGCTTGTGTATATGTGTTTTGGAAAGAAAATAGGGTTTAGAGAGAATGGTATATGTTGTGTATATGATGATATATATAACATATAAATGGGTCAAAGGAAGAGTCAAAGGAAGAGAGATATTTTTGTGTTAAGTGTGTAATTACATATAAGGGCTTATATGAGACAAATAGTTAGTTATATGGTTAAGGGCAATTTGGTAATTGCTTGGATAAGATTACTTGGTGGAGATTAAAAGCAAAATTTGACTTTGTTTCTTCATCATTTTCTTCTTTCTTTCATGAAGTGGCCGGCTCCTCCATAGACAAAGGGAAGCAAGAGGTGAAGAGAGGTTCTTGATGAGTTGAGTTCAAAATTGAAGGAAGATTAAGTGTTCAAGTGTTGATTTAAGAAGTTTTTAACTAAGGTAAGATCTTTCCTTTGATTTCTTTCATTCTTTTGAAGTGGTATGGGAAGTTAATTAGGGTTTGATGATTTGATGATGAGATGTGTTTATGATTTGTTCTCAAGTGTTAAATTGGTTTTAAGTTAATAGTTTAAATAGGTGTTGTTGTTGGAAGTGGTAAATGTTGATTTTGAAAGGTGGAGAAGGATGGTGATTTTAGTGTTTTGAGATGATGTGTGTTTAATTGTTATATTAATGTGTTGTGAAGTAATTCTTGTGGTGAATATGTGTTTAGAACATTGATTATGTTCATTTGAAACATGTTATATGATGAATATTGTGTTTGAGTGCAATTGAGAAAGTGTTGGTTTTAGTTAAGGTTGTGTTTATGGTGACACGGCCAGAAGCAATGAAGAGACACGCCCGTGTCATTTATTTGTGTTGGCTACTGCCTCTTTTATTTTTAAAGACACGGCCGTGTTCCTCAAGTGGGCTGGGCGTGTCCCTCAAATGAGTTGGATATTGTTTGATTTCTTGGTTCTTTTTTTTGCATGGTTTGGATTCTTCAAAGGTAGTTTGATCTCTAAACCTAAACTTAAACATTTTAAACATACTTAACCCAAGGAATGACTTAATCAAACACTTGTGGGTGATCCTAAAGCTATGAATAATATAAATTGTTCTTGCATTGTTGAGATTGAGCAATGTTATGTTATGCATTGTGAATGATAATGTGTTTCATGAGTAATGTGGAATGAAATGTTGATATTTATGAATGATGCTATGTGAGATATAATGTGATCATGGATGAGATAAATATACACTTGAATAATGAAGTGTTATATTGTGAAATGAAATGTGAAGCCATTGTTTTTGGCTAAGGTGATTCAATGGAGATAAATGAGGCATGTTTGCCTAAATGATAATGAGAATTGAGAATGAAATCTAAATGAATTGTGTGGCTAATGTGTTATTCCATTTTCAGAGTTTGTTGTTGGTGGCATGCCTAATAAGTGTAACAATCTCTTGAAGTTAGGTTGGATTGAATCCTTGAAGCCTAATTGAGATGTTACCACCCTTGAAGCTAGGTTGGGTTAGTTCTTGAAGCCAAGTTGGGTTGAAGCTTAGCATGCTTTGCTCCCCTTGAAGCTTGGTTGAACTTAATCCTTGAAGCCTAGTTGGGTATATGAGATTGATAAATGTGATCATAAAACCAAAGCATTAACTCTGAAAATTGAATTGCATATTAGTGTGTCTTGGGCCCAATGTTTGTCTTTGTTTAATGTGAGTCATGATTTGTTTATTGTTGTTCATGGATGATTAAATGATTAAATAATGAAGTATATGCAATGATGTTGAAATGTGATATGCATGTATGTATGTTGATTATAAAATGTAAAGGGATGTTGTTAGCTTTGCATCTATGTTGTTACATATATGATATGAATTAGAATTGACACTGTATTGCATTAAAGCATATCCATTGCATGTTTTATCTTACTAAGCCCTTGGCTTAGCGCGATAGTGTTTAATCGCGCTGGTAATAGAGTTGATAGAGTTGAACTCGAGAGTTCATCAAGACCAAGTGAGAGTAGACCTTGAAGAATCCATTTTGGGAGATTAAAGATCAGAGCAAACTTGCCAATCATGTATACTTCTTTATATTTTGTAAAGAAATGTTTAATATGTAAATATGTAAATATTTTATAACTTCCGCTGTGTAATATTTAAATATATATATATAACTAATATGTTTTGTTTTATAAGTAAATGATCTACTTTTCTATAATGTATAATGATAAGGGTATTGTATCAAGTTTAAAGTGTTTTGAATGTTAAAAGAACCGTAGCATCCCTATGTTTGGTGCACTTATGCTACATTGTTGTGGTTGTAGTGTGTGTGCATTGGATATGGGGGTGTTACATGACAGCTGTCAAGTTCAACTATTATTTATACTTGATCAATGTTTTGAGAAATTGAAGATGCGCGCTTCGCAGCACATTTGGAGATAACACTAAAATTAGTTCTGAGAGAAGATTTACATATTGTAAATAACAAAATAGCCAAGGTGGAGATTTGTTGTATTGGTTATTTCTTGAATCCCACATCGAAAGATATGGGAATGGATGTGAGCTTTTTTTGGCTATATAAGAGACCCTTCTCTCCCTTTGTAAATCTATCCCAAAATATTAAGCCTTCTCATTTCTAAGGCTTTAATATTTTTATCTCTTCTATCTATTTTATATTTCTTCTTTAAGATTAGTAATATTATTTTGGTGGTATCCGAGGACGTAGACAAAATTGGCCGAACCTCGTTAAAATTTGGTGTTCTCTTTATTTTTAATTAATAACTATTTTAGGTATAGTTGCGGTGGTATTTATTGCTATTAATTATATGTCTAGGAAAATTCTGCCTTAAGCATGTCCATTATGATCCACCTCTCTTTCTTGAAAATATACATGGTATAATTAATTGGTGCAATTATTTACGCACTATACGTATTATTTGTGGAAAATTAATCTAATTTCTACAACATGTTACTACTGCATGTGATTGTACTGCATGTTCTTGTAACTTGAATAAGAAGTTAACAAAATTGGAAGATAAGGACAAAGTTTTATAGCTTCTTATGGGATTAAATTAGTCTTATGATAATCTCAGGAGTCGAATCTTAACTCTTGATCCTTTACCAAGTGTTAATAAGACATGTTCAATGGTACTTAGAGTTAAAAAACAAAGACAAGTACATATAATGATATCTGAGTCAGTTGAGTTTAGTTCTATGTTAGTGAAGAGTTTTAGATATAGTAAACAAAATTCTAATGATAGTGTAGCCAGAGGCAACTATGTGAAGAAAAGTTACAAGAAAAAAGAGGATAGGTTCTGTGATTTTTGTATTGTAGGAGGTCATAAAAGAGAGAAGTGTTTTAAAATTCATGGCTATCAAAATTCATTTAAAGAAATTAAACAGAAGTAGCAAGCGGATTATGGTCAGTTTAATGCCAAGCATGTTAACATGGTTGAAACACCAGTTGATGAAGTATTGGAAGAGTCTAACAAGCCACAGAATAATCAAGCTCTCTTAGAATTGATTTAATAGGAAATTGTAAAAATGTTGAAGAACAAACAAGTGGATGCTGAATTCATGAATTTTGCAGAAGTTGAATTTGCAGGTTTGCTACCTAATTTTGCTTTAACTTGTGATGAATCTGATTTTGGTATGTGGATAATGGACACAGGAGCTTCAACACACATTTGTGCAGATGAAAATTTATTTCTTGATTTTCAAAGAACTACTCTTCATAATAAAGTTCATCTACCAAATGACACTGTCATTTTTGTTCATAAAAAAGGCACAGTAAAACTCAGTGATAGTCTAATCTTACATAACGTTCTATACCTTCCAACCTTTAAATACAACCTTATATCTGTTAGCACCCTAACCTCGTATGATCCCATTCAATTTTAGTTTCACAAAGATGCTTATTTTCTACTGGACTAGAGGATTAAGGCTATGTTGGCTCGTGGGAAAGTGTTAGGAAATTTATATGTACTGGATGTTGCATCTTTGGTAAATAGAAATAAGGATGCAGTTCAAAGTGTTCATAGCTTGTCTAGCCAACAAGTATTGCATCAAAGGTTTAGAATTCTATAATAAAACATTTTCCTTTTGATCAGAATAAGAATTCTACTAAAAATGATTGCATGGTATGTCCTTTATCTAAGCAAACTAGATTACCATTCCCTACTAGCTATATTAAAACCACTGCTTGTTTTGAATTGATTCACATTAACATTTGGGGGCTATATAACAAACCTTCTCTTGGTGGTGCTCACTACTTTTTTACATTTGCAGATGATTTTAGTAGATGTACTTGGACCTTTTTAATGTCATATAAACATCAATGCTGTAATATTTTTCAACATTTCATTAAGAAGGTTGAGACTCAGTATTCAACTACAATTAAAGTTGGGAGGTCTGACAATGGGGCTGAATTTCTTAGCTCAGAATGTCAACGTTTCTTTCTTGACATAGGTATTGTCACCAAGCAAATTCTCCTTATACTCCTCAGCAAAATGGAGTAGTTGAGCATAAGCATATGCATGTTGTTCAAGTTGCAAGGTCCTTAATGATTCAAGCATCTCTTACAAAATCATTTTGGGGTCATTCTATTCTCCATGCTACACTCCTTATAAATAGAATTCCTAGTTCTTTGTTAAATTGGAAGACTTCTTATGAAATACTTCATGGAAAACCACCAATATATGATTCAATCAAGGTTCTTGGGTGCTTATGTTTTGCTTCTAACATTTATCCTCAAAGAGATAAGTTTGATCAATGAGCCATTAAATGTGTATATATAGGACATCCAGTGGGTCAAAAAGCAGGTCTTTACAGCTCGAGATGTAACATTTCATGAGAATGTTTTCCCCTTTACATCCATTTCTAGTAGTGACAGTGCTAATCCTTTACCTCTTTTCCCTATAAATACAATTGATGAGCCACATTATTCTTCTTTAGATCCTATTCCTAATGATCATATTCTTGAACCTATGTTAATCCTCTAAATACTGATAATTCTACCGAACCTACTATTCCTTCTACTTCAATTGTACCACTAGATAATCACATTCCAGTAGTCAGAAAGAGTACCCGATCTAAACACACTCCATCCTGGTTGAATGATTTTGTTACCGATAATATTTTTGTTGATAATTAGTCATCTATTTTTCCACAGACAAATCAGTAAGTGCCAAATACCTATCCTTTTGCCAAATCCCCAAATATTTCATCTGAACACTTTTTTTTAGCTAATATGTATATTTTTGCAGAACCGCAGTCATATTTTCAGGCTAAAGCAAATCCAGATTGGGTTCAACCCATGGAGGATGAGTTGCAAGCACTAGAGAAGAATCACACATGAGACTTAGCTCCTTTACCACTTAGAAAGAAAACTGTGACACCCCCATACTCTATATAAATACTATACATATACCGGGTATACATACAGTACGTATATAAGGTACAAGAATGTCACTTTTTGTTACAGTTTAAACCTTTATCAGAGTTCAAACAATATTATTATATATTTAAAGAACATTTACAAAATCATTATACTTTCAATAATCTTACATATATATAATAATCTTGTCTTTACCAAAACTTCATTTATATATATAAATACATTCTTGTCAGAAATATAATATAATTAAATTATACATGTATGCATCACCTTCTAGTTGGTCTCGAAACACTCTTACCCTTCACGTGGCATAACGATTGACTTCAGATCTACCACCTACTCACCTGTGCGATTACACAACCGCGCTAAGCCCGAGAGCTTAGTAGTACAAATAAATAATATAAACATATTCACATGCTAACTTCATGTATCTTTATTTTCTTATCATGTTTTCCCATTTCAATTACACTTCTCATATATTTCTACTGATCTCATAATTATTTACAGATATACATATCATTAACACAAACTTAAATTCCATAACTTATAAGATCATTCATAATTAATACTTACAATGTCGACATCCATACACATTTTACATGTCATACTATATTTTCCGAATCTCATCTTTCAACTTAGCTTCTCAAGCCATATTTCTTCTCAATAGTTTACTTATGTATTGTAATCATATTGTAACACCCGATACCCTGTATAAGTACTATACATATACTTAGTATACATACAGTAAGTATATAAAGTATAAGGATGTCACTTTTTGTTATCTTTTAAAAACCTGTAACAGAGTTCAAACCATAATACGTTAATTTAAATAACATTTACAAAATCATTATCTTTATCAAAACTCCATTTATACATATAAATACTCTCTCATAAGAAATACATCATAATTAAAAGTTATACATGTATGCATTACCCTCTAGTTGGTCTCGACAAACTCTTACTCTTCTCGTGGCATAACAGCTGGACTTCCAGATCAACCGCATATCCACCTGCGCGATTACACAACCGCGCTAAGCCCGAGAGCTTAGTAGTACAATATAAAATATAAACATACATTATAGAAATTCTAACATATAATAATTATATATTCATTCCATATACCATTAGTTCTTATCATGTTTTTCTCTTTTTAATTTGCACCATTCATATATCTCGACTAATTTCATATATTATGTAAATATATACATACCATTATCACCAATTCCAACCCGTCACTAATACTCACAGTCAATTTATCAATACACACAATACATATCATATTTCATAACATTACTTTATTCACAATTCACCAATCATGATTCATCATTAATACTCACAATCAATATTTCAATACACACATTACATATCATACCAATCATGAATCACACTTCCAATGAAGTCAACCATAGATCTCATTACTCATTTCTTTCAACACTTGTATATCACATTGACAACAAAGACAGACTCGGGCCCAAAAGACACTAATATGCCATTCAATTTTCAGAGTAATGCTTTGGTTCATTCATCACATTTATCATTATCATAGACCCAACTAGGCTTCAAGGATTAGGTTCAACCAAGCTTCAAGGGGAGCAAAGCATGCTAAGCATCAACCCAACTTGGCTTCAAGAACCAATCCAACCTAGCTTCAAGGGTTGTAACATCTCAATTAGGCTTCAAGGACTTAGCCAACCTAACTTCAAGAGATTGTTACTCATTTTAGGCATGCCACCAACAACAAACTCTGAAAATGGAATAACACATTAGTTACACATTTCATTTATTACTTTCATTCTCAATTCTCATCATCAATTAGGCAAACATGCCTTATGTCTTTCAATTGAATCATCATAGCCAATCACAATGGCTTCACATCTCATTTAAATCATCATTATACATATACAACATCAATTACATTAGCTAAACAAACCGATCATTAGTTTTACATCTCTTTATGTCTCAATTCACATTATACACTTCATTATTCAAGCATACATAATCAATTTCATTGCACATGTATCTTAAGTTCATCATCATATAAACAACATGTCCCTTTATAACATTTCAATCATTATTATCAACCATGATGATATCATATTTCATCATTTCTCAAAACACATTGACACCATTCATTATTAAAACATTTATTATAATAAATTGCATTGCACATACCTTTTTGGATGATCCTCATCTCTTCCACACTATACAAGTCATAATATTAGTCACATTGTTCATATAACATACTACCATTCACAAGATTCACAATGCATAACATAACATTGTTCATACATAATCATATGCATCATTAAATGTATGTTCAATCTCCACAAAACAAGAAGAGCAAAGTACCATCACAGTAGCCAACACACCCAAGGGACACGGCCAAGCTTGTGGCCGTGTCTCTCAATACCAATTCAAGCCGAGGCAGACACAGGCAAGGGGACACGGCCGTGTCTCTCCACAAAATTCAGACAGTGGCAAACACACTCAAGGGACACGGCCAAGCTTGTGGCCGTGTCTCTCCAAAATCCATCCAACACGGCCAAACTTCCCTCAACTTGGCCGTGTCTCCCAAAATTAATAGGTCTTGGCCGTGTTCCATTCTTATTTTGGCCGTGTCTCTCATATATAAAACCCTAAACATAACCAACACTTCTTTGATTGAATTAAGAACAACTTATACACAACACAATCTCATTCAAATGGGTGTAACTCATGTTATTAACACATATTCATCTCAATATTCACATTAACACTAGATCAACCATACATTCAAACATTTACCACATCAAACCCTAAAAACCAACATCAATCTTCTTCTTTCTATAACAACATCCATTTAACTTACCATTTTCAAGCAAAACCAACACCAATTTAACATTTTTAACTCACAATCAATTTCCATACTTTTAAACACATCTCAAACACTCTAAATCATGATATTAACAAATCACAACACACATCAAACACATCTTCAAAATACCAAAGGAAAACAAGAGAGTACTTACCTTAGATGAAGAAATTTCACAAATCTCCAACTTCATCCTTTGATTCATCCTTCAATTTGATGTTAGAAATCAAAACACCTCATTTGCTCTTCCTTTCCTTTTGGTAGCCGGCCACACCAACAAAGAAGAGAGAAAATGAATACAAATTCAACTTCTCTTCTTCTTTAAATATCCACCAAGCAAATTAACAAGACAATTACCTAATTGCCCTCATCCATTCAACTTAACTTTTGTCACTTATATGCCCTTTATAGTAATTTCCCATATCACAAATAAAATATCTTCTTCCCTTGACTCCTCATTTGACCAACTTATATGTTATATATATTACAATATACACAACATATACATTCTCTTAACACACTCATTTCCTTTGCAAATACATATATACATTTAATTCAAATCAAAACAACAATTGTATCCAACTTCTAGGGCACACATTGGGATATTACAATTCTCTCCCCCTTAAATAATTTCGTCCTCGAAATTATCAGTACCGTAACAATTCATTCTTAACAAAATATCATCTTAACTTCTATATGAAGTTAATTATATGCTTAAGTTATTATATCATCAAATCATATAATTTCAACTCTTCCCTTCAAAATCAACCACCTTCTTTAAATTTCATAACTCAACATTCTATATATTTATATATCTTATTACTTCCTTGATCAATCATTCTAAAGAACTCATTAAATTTCCTATTAATATCTTGATACAAAAATTAGATCATTTTATAGCACACTTATACCTCGTCCAATTTTTTTTTTCAAATATTTTGTTCCTTCACCCCATTGATATTACTCTCTTAGCTTTACCCTTAGAAGCCATTGGTTTATATCTGAGCATTAATTATCCCGTCATTACAATTACTGTCTAAATAGACATTTGTCAAACCTCAATGGATAACAAGATCCTTATTTCTCACAAATTGAGTCACTTCTTTAGCATACTTTTTATTTAATTTGCATTTTAATACATTACCTTTCCATTTATGTTATAAATAACCAAATCTTTTCCCTTTTCATCATGATTTATAATTACTATAACCCCATTTACTCATGTTCAATCATACTTTAAAATTTACATCATATACATCATTATGTAAATAATTACACTCTTGGTACAACTACACACATTAAATCTCAATAATGATTCATAATCTTAACTAAATCTAGATCAATTGATCTATCTATCACAATATATTCACATTCCAATCTTGTTCAATTCCAATCAACAATTAATTTATTCAAATTCATCATGAAAGTTCACAATATTCATATATGTATATATAACCTAATTCCATTAGGGCAACTTATATACAATTCCTGATCTCTTTCGATCCATATTCAATCAAATTATCATGATAACAAATCATTTCAAATTATCTTAATATGATTCTCACCAATTCTCATAATAATTTTATACCATTTTTACTATCAATAGTTCTTTCACTTAAATCTTAAGTCCATTCATTTATTCATTACATACCATCAACATGTTCAGTATAATCTTTCAGTCATATTACCCATAACTCAACACATCTCCATAATTTCCTTTTTCTCTTTTTACCTTCATAATTATAACCAAATTCTTAACATAAAATGATAAAGTACAACTTTATCCATCATAACTTTTAACTATACTTCTCAACATAATTTCAATCTTACCAAATTTGTATTACAATCATTTGATCTAAAATCCAAATCCATGGATAACCAATTAATCGATCAAATATACTTAACAAAACACATGGCTTTAAGAGATTAATATTCAAGCCTGGAACTTTCAAATCAATACTGTTCTTTTATAATTTTATTCTCAATCTTTACAAATACAAGGCTATGGTGTATCTCAAGAATTACCTATTCCTTCTTTACATTACTGCTATATCAAAAGTTAATGTATTCCAGCTCCATTTCAAACCAACTTGCTCTCGATTATATGATCTTTATCAACTTATTTCATGTTTCAACAATATTACTATATACATGTTCAATCATATGCAGTTCTATACAATTTCTATTCATCACTTCATTTCTAATCCATTTACAATCTCTTATAATATATAATCACATAGAACTTTCCATATGTGAATACTTTGGAATTCTAAATATTATATAATCATCAAGTTCAATACTCACTATAACAATTTCCACTGTCCAATATTACTCAAATCCATGCTATACTCACTTCCATCACATAATCCATCTAACTCTTCACAGTTCGAGACCTAATCTCTCTTAAATCCACTAATACATACAACATCATTTTCATATCACTAATTCCATAATAATACCACATACATCTTCATAAGTCACCTTCATAATGTAATTCACACATTTGTGTATATATCATAATTTCATTCATATTGAAAACTCAGTTCACATATCATATACATGTATATACTTAATGATATGCTCTTATTTTATTTTTCTTTTTCACACATTCTATAAAAAAATTTAATGTTTATCACTTTCTTTTAAACCCTATCATTCTCATTCTTCCAATATAATGTAAAGTATTTATTCACACAACACACACACACACACACACACACACATATATATATATATTTTCTGACTATAATAACACTTCACATCTATCTTAGTCATATTCCCAATGTGACATCTCTTTCACTTTCGCCTTTAAAAACATTTAATATACTTTCATATCCATTTTTACCCTTTGCAATAAAATGACTTAAGATAGCTCCTTTTCATTTGCTTATCCACTTCCCTTTTTACTTCAAAACAAATTCTCATGCTATCTATCACATTACTCAATTCATAATACTTTCATGTGCAATATTAATCATTTCACCTAGCTCATGTATTGAATATACATTTAACTTTCAATATCCAAATAATCTTTATCAAATTCCACTAAACCTTTAACTTTTCAACTTACTACTTTGCTTAAACTTCAATTTACCAAATTCATCTTTTCTTAATATCCATTTTAAAAACATCATATATATATATATATCACAAAGCAATATCAACACATATAATTTCCACAATTATCAAGCTCATTTCAAAAATCTCAAATATCACATATTATCACCATTACCATGAGCTTCCACAATATCCAAACATCTCACATTTCTAACACGGAATTCACAATGTTCGCAGTAAAATAACAATACCAGTGTATATTTTTACTTAATCAATATCATCTCTTTTTCCTTTAAACAAAATCTTAACTTTATATATATATATACCCTACATTTTAAATAATCACACTTTGTCTATACTAACCAACTCATTCAATATTCCACCATACTTTCCTCATTTTAGTAACATATCTTCCAATATTAACAATTCAACTATATTTCCTCTATCTAACAAACCCAACATAAACTCTATTATAAAGAGATTCAAAGTGTAGAGGAAAGAGTACATACTCTTCTCTTATTTTTAATTTCAACTCATGTTCAACTTTATTCTCCTTTTCATTTCTTTATACCTCAACACATTTAATAATTCACTTTACTTGCATAAATTTCCATTTTTAATTTATCAATTAAACTTATATAAATCCATATCATTTCTCTATATCACAATCGCCTTTCAATTATCAACATTTCAAAATTTGCTTTCATATAAAATCTCATTTACGCAATATCATCTATCTCATATAATTTAGATACATCACAAATCACATAATGCCACATTCGAGACCAACCTAGGTGTCAATGCATATGCATGTATTACCAATTTCATTTCAAAACTTTTCCTTTTTACTTCTATTTAAACTTTTCAAAGCTTTTTTTTTTAAGTTCACTTAGGCCGAGAATCTCGAACCTAAGCTCTGATACCAAAATAATTGTAACACCCCGATACCCTGTATAAGTACTATACATATACTTAGTATACATACAGTAAGTATATAAAGTATAAGGATGTTACTTTTTGTTATCTTTTAAAAACCTGTAACAGAGTTCAAACCATAATACGTTAATTTAAATAACATTTACAAAATCATTATCTTTATCAAAACTCCATTTATACATATAAATACTCTCTCATCAGAAATACATCATAATTAAAAGTTATACATGTATGCATTACCCTCTAGTTGGTCTCGACAAACTCTTACTCTTCTCGTGGCATAACAGCTGGACTTCCAGATCAACCGCATATCCACCTGCGCGATTACACAACCGCGCTAAGCCCGAGAGCTTAGTAGTACAATATAAAATATAAACATACATTATAGAAATTCTAACATATAATAATTCTATATTCATTCCATATACCATTAGTTCTTATCATGTTTTTCTCTTTTTAATTTGCACCATTCATATATCTCGACTAATTTCATATATTGTGTAAATATATACATACCATTATCACCAATTCCAACCCGTCACTAATACTCACAATCAATTTATCAATACACACAATACATATCATATTTCATAACATTACTTTATTCACAATTCACCAATCATGATTCATCATTAATACTCACAATCAATATTTCAATACACACATTACATATCATACCAATCATGAATCACACTTCCAATGAAGTCAACCATAGATCTCATTACTCATTTCTTCCAACACTTGTATATCACATTGACAACAAAGACAGACTCGGGCCCAAAAGACACTAATATGCCATTCAATTTTCAGAGTAATGCTTTGGTTCATTCATCACATTTATCATTATCATAGACCCAACTAGGCTTCAAGAATTAGGTTCAACCAAGCTTCAAGGGGAGCAAAGCATGCTAAGCATCAACCCAACTTGGCTTCAAGAACCAATCCAACCTAGCTTCAAGGGTTGTAACATCTCAATTAGGCTTCAAGGACTTAGCCAACCTAACTTCAAGAGATTGTTACTCATTTTAGGCATGCCACCAACAACAAACTCTGAAAATGGAATAACACATTAGTTACACAATTCATTTATTACTTTCATTCTCAATTCTCATCATCAATTAGGCAAACATGCCTTATGTCTTTCAATTGAATCATCATAGCCAATCACAATGGCTTCACATCTCATTTAAATCATCATTATACATATACAACATCAATTACATTAGCTAAACAAACCGATCATTAGTTTTACATCTCTTTATGTCTCAATACACATTATACACTTCATTATTCAAGCATACATAATCAATTTCATTGCACATGTATCTTAAATTCATCATCATATAAACAACATGTCCCTTTATAACATTTCAATCATTATTATCAACCATGATGATATCATATTTCATCATTTCTCAAAACACATTGACACCATTCATTATTAAAACATTTATTATAATAAATTGCATTGCACATACCTTTTTGGATGATCCTCATCTCTTCCACACTATACAAGTCATAATATTAGTCACATTGTTCATATAACATACTACCATTCACAAGATTCACAACGCATAACATAACATTGTTCATACATAATCATATGCATCATTAAATGTATGTTCAATCTCCACAAAACAAGAAGAGCAAAGTACCATCACAGTAGCCAACACACCCAAGGGACACTGCCAAGCTTGTGGCCGTGTCTCTCAATACCAATTCAAGCCGAGGCAGACACAGGCAAGGGGACACGGCCGTGTCTCTCCACAAAATTCAGACAGTGGCAAACACACTCAAGGGACACGGCCAAGCTTGTGGCCGTGTCTCTCCAAAATCCATCCAACACGGCCAAACTTCCCTCAACTTGGCCGTGTCTCCCAAAATTAATAGGTCTTGGCCGTGTTCCATTCTTATTTTGGCCGTGTCTCTCATATATAAAACCCTAAACATAACCAACACTTCTTTGATTGAATTAAGAACAACTTATACACAACACAATCTCATTCAAATGGGTGTAACTCATGTTATTAACACATATTCATCTCAATATTCACATTAACACTAGATCAACCATACATTCAAACATTTACCACATCAAACCCTAAAAACCAACATCAATCTTCTTCTTTCTATAACAACATCCATTTAACTTACCATTTTCAAGCAAAACCAACACCAATTTAACCTTTTTAACTCACAATCAATTTCCATACTTTTAAACACATCTCAAACACTCTAAATCATGATATTAACAAATCACAACACACATCAAACACATCTTCAAAATACCAAAGGAAAACAAGAGAGTACTTACCTTAGATGAAGAAATTTCACAAATCTCCAACTTCATCCTTTGATTCATCCTTCAATTTGATGTTAGAAATCAAAACACCTCATTTGCTCTTCCTTTCCTTTTGGTAGCCGGCCACACCAACAAAGAAGAGAGAAAATGAATACAAATTCAACTTCTCTTCTTCTTTAAATATCCACCAAGCAAATTAACAAGACAATTACCTAATTGCCCTCATCCATTCAACTTAACTTTTGTCACTTATATGCCCTTTATAGTAATTTCCTATATCACAAATAAAATATCTTCTTCCCTTGACTCCTCATTTGACCAACTTATATGTTATATATATTACAATATACACAACATATACATTCTCTTAACACACTCATTTCCTTTGCAAATACATATATACATTTAATTCAAATCAAAACAACAATTGTATCCAACTTCTAGGGCACACATTGGGATATTACACATATCATACTTCATAACATTACATGTCCTTATATTATTCAAGTAATTCGTTATTCACAATTCACCATTCATGAATCACATTTCATCATTCATATTGAAAACAAAGACAAGTATGGTTCTCATTATTCATTCATTTCACATTTCATAACTCACATCAAAAACAAAGACAAGCATGGGCCCAAAGACACTAATATGTCATTCAACTTTCAGAGTTAATGTTTTGGTTTAACTATCACATTTATCATTATCATTATCCCAACTAGGCTTCAAGGATTTAGGTTCAACCAAGCTTCAAGGGGAACAAACCATGCTAAGTATCAACCCAACTTGGCTTCAAGAACCAAACCCAACCTAGCTTCAAGGGTTGTAACATCTCAATTAGGCTTCAAGGACTAGACCCAACCAAGCTTCAAGGGGAGTTAAGCATGCTAAACTTCAACCCAACTTGGCTTCAAGGATCAAGCCCAACCTAACTTCAAGAGATTGTTACTATAGGCATGCCACCAACAACAAACTCTGAAAATGGAATAACACATTAGCCACACAATTCATTTATTATTTCATTATCAATTCCATTCTCAATTCTCATCATCATCTAGGCAAACATGCCCCACTTATTTCAATTGAATCATCATAGCCAATCACAATGGCATCAAATCTCATTTGTATCATCATAGCCAATCACAATGGCATCACCTCTTATCATATCTCAATTCACATTATAATACTTTATTATGCAAGTATACATAATCAATTACATTGAACATCCTTAAAGTATTCAACATAACTAATTGCATTGCTCATATATTTCATATTTCATCATATCATCATATCTTTCACATTTTCAACACACATTCCATAAAGTTCACATTATGCAAAACATAACATTATTAATATGCATCAACAATGCAATAGATTACTTAACACATTTATAACCAAATGTGTTAAGTTTCGTAATCATATAAAGATATGCAATAATGTAGGGTAGGGTTTGTACTTACCTCAAGAACAACTCCCATCAATCTATATACTTCCTCTTCCAAGAATTCTCAACATTTAGGTTAAGGCAACACAATCTCTTCAAAACCTAATCCAAAGATAATTATACATATAAGAAAATAAGAATGATAACTAACTAGGGCAAACTCTACACATGACACGCTCACCAACATGGGCGTGAACATGATCGTGCCCTAAACCAACAATACAGAAGCTTTGACACGCTTAGTAACACGGGCATGTCAATGGACGTGTCACTCATTCTGCCTCTCAGAACATTGACACGCCGAACAACACGGGCGTGTTCATGGCCGTGTCAATTACTTTTTCTCACAGTAGCTATGACACGCTCAATAACATGGCCGTGTTAATGGTCGTGTCACAAACGTCAAACTCAGTATCGTTGACACGTCCAACAACATGGCCGTGTCACTGGCCATGTCAGGCAAAAATCATGTATTTCGAACTCTCATCTAGATAAACACAAACACTTCAAAACCCATATTACACCACCCTTAATCAACATCTTGGTTATATTCATCAATTACCCATCAATTTAACACTTATATAACTTCAATATATCATAATAATAATCATTATATACATCACCATGTATCAACTACTCAATTCCCCAATTCATTTATACTAAACCCTTACTCAACAATTCCGACAATTCAGCATCATCCTCACAAATAACCATATTATCATCATCTAAATACCAATTCCACACATATATATATACTTCAATCTTTCACTATCATCATCTTCACACACTAACCATATCAAATACAAACACAATTAATAGAAATCCACACAAGGGAATGAACACTTACTTGAATATTTTGCCAAATCTTCAATCTCCACCTTCAATTCTCTTAAAGCCCTTAAGAATTTGATGTATAAACCAACCAAAATCACATCTTTCTCTCTCTCTCTCTCTCTCTCGTTGCAGAAGAAGAAGAAGAAGAAGAAGAAGAAGGAAAGAAGATCTTTTCTTCTTTTTCTCATACTTATCATATATATATATAATAATAAAATAATATTACAAAAATCCTCCATCACATATTTTTCCCTTTGACTTTCCTTTCTTCTTTTTCTTTTATTATTATTATTATTATTATTATTATTATTATTATTATTATTATTTAATTATATAAATTTACTTTTCCTACACCATTTTATACATCATGCATATGTGATGTATATGTTGGTATATGTATACCTCTTATATATTGAATTTATATTTCCCATATTTTCAAATACCATATATACATTTTATCCTTTATATACATCTATCTCTTATAATATTTTCTTACATATTTTACCAACATATCTTCTCACTACTACTATTCCAATGTACACCAAAATCGGGTATTAAATTAATTCATTTCTCTTCTTTTGACCTTCATTAATTTAACTTGTATATACTCCCATAGATACAACATATACACTCTCTTCACTTCTTTTCTCTTTCCCTTAAACATACACATTAAATCCAAATACAACAATAATTATTCCAAAACTTTTAGGGTGTATTTTGGGATATTACAAAAACAATTCAGTCTTGGTGTGTTTATAAAGTGAAGTCGAAGCAAGATGTTACCAAGATTCTTTCTATCCAGTTGCTAAAGCGGTGACTGTAAGAATATTTTTTGCTATAACTTCAGCTAAATGTTGGCCTTTGTATCAGTTAGACGTGAATAATGTTTTTTTTACATGGATACATTGATGAAGAAGTGTTCATGACACCACCAGATGGTTATTCTAAGGAAAGCCAGGAGAGAATTATAAATTGAGGCGTTCTTTATATGGACTCAAACAAGCATCCAGGCAATGGAATGTTGAATTTGTAGAAATAAATATGGAATCAAAGTTTAATTTGAGACAAATAAAATAAAAACTCAAACTTCTTTTATTAATTTAAAACATTAAATCACTATTACAAAATATGACAATCTCTCAAAACACATTTATTTTTCTCTCCACTCTTTTTTTTTTCTCTTACTCTTTTTCCTTCTCTTAAATCTGCGTTTCTCCAAATGTTTAATGGTCATATATACAGAAAACAATAGCCTACTATAATTGACTAATTTCTAACTTGAATTATCTTAATTTTGGACGGTGCCCATTATTTTTTGACCAAGTTTGGCCGGTGCATATTTTCAACACTAAATAAAATATTTTCATTTAAATGTATGACTGGTGTATGGCCGGTGGATGGACGGTGCACATATAAATTGAGTTTAATATTTTCCAACAAATCCCCCCTTTAAACACAATTCTCTTCCATCCTTCATCCCAATCGCCACTTTACATTTTTCGAGTAGAATAGTCGGTAGTGGCTTTGTGAAAATGTCAGCCACTTGATCATGACTCACAACATGACTCATTCTTACTTGTACTTTCTTCACTTGTTCTCGAATATAGTGAAACCTAACATCAATGTGCTTGCTTCTTTCGTGATGAACGAGATTCTTTGCTAGCTCAATTGCTGACTTATTATCAACTTGAATCTCTGTTGCTTCATGTTATTGGAGATTCAGATCATACAGCAGATTTCTAAGCTAAATTGCATGACACACACACCATGATGCTGCCACATATTCTGCTTCACAAGTTGAAAGTATCACAATTGGTTGCTTCTTTGATTGCCATATGAATGTCGTGTCTCCTATAAAAAATACATATCACGATGTACTCTTTCAATCATCTATTTCTCCATACCAATCACTATCCGAATACCCCACTAATTTATATTCTTTAGTCTTTGAGTAAAATAATCTGAGTGATTGTGTTCCTTGAATATATCGGAGAATTCTCTTCAATGCTTTCCAGTGTGTGTGGACTGGTTCTTCCATGAATCGACTTACTACTCCAACACTGTAGGATATGTCTGGCCTTGTGCATGTGAGGTAATGAAGACTTCCCATAAGACTTCGATATTTTGTTGCATCTACTCGATTTTCGACGTTAAACTTCAAAAGCTTTGCACCTGGTTCCATCGATGTTGAGACTGGATTGCAATCTGCCATGTTATTCTTTTTCAGGATATCTTTTGTGTATGCTTCTTGTGACACAAAGATTCCTGTCTTTCCTTGTTTAACTTCTAGAATAAGAAAATACTTCATCAAGCCCAAAATCCGTCATGTCAAATTCTCAGTTCATGTCCTCTTTGAAACTTTCAATCATCTTGGCACCATTTCCCATAAAGATGAGGTCATCAACATAAAGAGCAACAAACATCAAGTTACCTTCTTTCTTCTTCACATATAGTGCATGCTCATACGGGCATTGGATGAACCCGTTCTCCTTGAAATACATATTAATGCGAGTATTCCAAGCTCGAGGTGCTTGCTTTAACTCGTAAAGTGCCTTTTTCAATTTCAGCACATTTTGCTCCTTTTTGATTATTGTGTAACTGGGTGGTTGTTCAAGATAGACTTCCTCTTCTAGCATACCATTCTAAAATGCTGATTTGACATCCATATGAAATATTGGCCACTCAAATTGTGCTGCTTATGAGATTAGAAGTCGAATTGTCTCCATTCTTGCAACTGGAGGAAAAACTTCATCATAGTCAATTCCTGCCTTTTGTCTGTAACCCATTGAAACAAGTCGTGCCTTGTATTGCTCAATCTTTCCTTGATCAATGATCTTTTTCTTGTTTACCCATTTACTCCAATGGGTTGACTTTCTTTTGGCAATTCTGTGAGCTCCCATGTCTTATTTTGCTCGATCGATTTGATCTCCTCATCCATCGCTGCTCGCCATTTCTCATTCTTCACTGCTTCTTCAAAGCTTATGTTTTCAGCATCTGCCAGAAGACATACAAGATGTACTTCTGCTGTGGAATCATATAGATCATGCAGACTTCGCATCCTTAGCTCAATTGGTTCTTCCTCACCATCAGTCATTTGCGAACTCCTTGCTTCTGGAGAGTATTCCGGTATTTGAGAACTTGATAATGGAATGCTTAATGATTCTCCTGTTTCTACTGCTATTTCCATAGATTTGTTCCAATCCCAATTGCTTGCTTCATTCACCTGAACATCTCGACTCACCATTACCTTTCGATTTATTGAGTCTAGCAATTTGTAGCCTTTGGTTTTCTCGTCATAGCCAATGGACATAAATTTCTTGCTCTTGTCTTCTAGCTTTGTGCGTCGTTGATTTGGCACATGTGCGTAGGCCACACTGCCAAAATTTTGAAGTGTGAAACTGTTGGCTTTCGACCACTCCATACTTCTTGTGGAGTTCTATCTTCCAATTTTGCATGTGGACATCTATTCTGTACATAAATTGCGCACTACATGGTTTCTGCCTAAAATTCTTTTGGCATCTTCTTAGTTTTCAACATTGATCGAACCATGTCGAGAATGGTCCGATTCTTTCTTTCTGCCACGCCATTTTACTGCGGAGTATACGGTGTAGTTAAGAGCCTTCTTATTCCATGCTCCTCGCAATAGCTTGCAAAATCTGTTGAGTCGTATTCGCCACCTCTATCTGATCGTAGAGCTTTAATAAACTTGCCAGTTGCCTTCTCCACCATGATCTTGAACCTTTTGAATACCCCAAATGCCTCCGATTTTTCTTTCAAGAAGTAGACCCAAGTCTTTCTAGAAAAATCATGGATAAAAGTAATAAAGTACTTTTTGCTGCTGAATGATTCCGGAGTGATTGGCCCACAAATATTAGTATGAATTACTTCAAGAGGAGCTTTTGCTCGATATTCTTTGTATAGTCTATATTTGATAATCCATGCACCATCTCCTTCTTGGACAACATTTGTAATCCGCCATAGTGTAGATGACCAAATCGCAAATGCCACAAAGAAGCTTTGTAATCAACATTAACTTACATGCATCGTTCTTTCACATAACTGAGGTTGATTTTGTACATCCGATTTCTCACCATCTCGACTCGTGCAACTAGACGACCATTCTTGTCTTTTAGTTGAAGATCTCGACCTTTCATTAGCACCGAGTATCCTTTCTCCATGAGTTGTCCCATGCTCAAAATATTACTTTTGAGATCGGGTACATAATAGACATTTTGAATTAATCCGTTCATGCCATTCTTTCGCTGAAAGGAAATTGTGCCTCGACCTTTCACTTGGATTCTAGACTCATCTCCAAATGAAACGTGTCCATCTTTAATGATTTGCATTTCTATGAATAAATGCTTATGCCCGCACTTATGATTGCTCGCAGCAGTGTCGAGATACCATATTGTCTCGTTGTTGGTATTCTTATTGTCATAAGCCATCATGAGAAGCCCATCATTTGATTCTTTTTCTGCGACTAGATTAGTGTTTTCTTCAACTTTCTTTTCAGCATAGCAGTCTTTTGCATAGTGCCCAAACTTGCCACAATTATAGCAATTGTCGGAATTACAGTCCTTTGCATAGTGACCAGGCTTACCACATTTAAAACACTTGATATTCAAGTGGTTTTTTCGATCACCTCTGCCACGTCCTCGTCCTCGACCTCTCCAATTTTGTTGACTTGACTGCCAATTTCCTCCAAAATAATCATTTTGACTACGACCTCTACCACCACGACCATTTCCTAGACCTATTCTACCGCGCCCTCTTCCTCGAGAATTTTGAGAATAAAGTGCTTTTTCATCTACGATTGTTGCCTTTGAATGAAGAGCCTCTTCAAGTGTCTCCTCTTTTTTCTTCTTCTTACGTTGCTCGTGTGCTTCGAGCGAACCAGCGAGCTCATCAACTATTAATGTCGTGAGATCCTTTGATTCTTCAATAGCGCATACAACATTCTCAAATCTATCTGTTAGTGACCGCAATATCTTTTCAACAACTCACGAATCATTTAACATCTCGCCATTTCACTTGAGTTGATTCACAACAGTTTGAACTCGTGTGATGTAATTAGATACACCTTCTGAGTCCTTCATCTTCATTCCTTCGATCTCACCTCGAAGGGTTTGGAGGCGAACCAGCTTGACAAGATCGGCTCCTTTGAAAACTTGCTTTAAAGTGTCCCACGCTTCTTTTGAAGTTGTCGAATTGGTAATCTTCTCAAAGCCTTACTCGTATACTGCTTGGAATAACAGGTAGAGAGCAGTTTTATCTTTTGCTCGTATCTCTTTTAACGCTTTTTGTTGGTTTGCCGTCATGCCTGCAATATCTGTTGGCTCGGTAAAGCTTGTCTCAACTATCTCCCATGCATCCTGTGCGCCTAGTAGTGCTCGCATTTGTATGCTCCAATTATCATAATTCAACTTTGTAAGTCGTGGTAGAGGTATTTGCCCCAACGCGCTTCCTGAACTTGCAATGGCTCTGATACCAATTTGTAGAAATAAATATGGAATCAAAGTTTAATTTGAGACAAATAAAATAAAAACTCAACCTTCTTTTATTAATTCAAAACATTAAATCACTCTTACAAAATATGACAATCTCACAAAACACATTTATTTTTCTCTCCACTCCCTTTTTTTTTCTCTCACTCTTTTTCCTTATCTCAAATCTGCGTTTCTCCAAATGTTTAATGGTCATATATATAGAAAACAATAACCTACTATAATTGACTAATTTCTAACTTGAATTATCTTAATTTTGGATGGTGCCCATTATTTTTTGACCAAGTTTGGCCGGTGCATATTTTCAACACTAAATAAAATATTTTCATTTAAATGTATGGCTGGTGTATGGCCGGTTGATGGATGGTGCACATGTAAATTGAGTTTAATATTTTCCAACAAAATTGACTTCTAAACTAGAAGCTTTTGGATTTGTTCAATCCAAACATGATCACTGCTTATTTGTCAAAGCTTATTCTCAAGTGTTTGTGGCAGTTCTGGTATATGTCAATGATATTCTCCTTACGGGTATTTTAGAATAGATATTATAGTGTGAAATGATTTCTTGATGATCAGTTTACTATTAAAGACCTTGGACATGCAAAGTGCTTTTTAGGTCTTGAAGTAGCGCGTTCAATTTATGGCACATAAATTAAACAACATAAGTACATTCTTGATTTAGTTAAAGAAGCCGGATTAATAGGTTGTCGGCCTTTTACAACACCTTTACAACAAGGTTAGTCATTGCATTTACAATCTGGTGAGCTGCTGGATGATCCCCAGTGTTATAAGAGGTTGGTAGGGAGACTCTTGTACTTGGGTTACACTCACCTAGATATTACATTTGTTGCGCACCAATTGAGCCAATTTGTTCAAAAACCAACAACTACTCATTAGTCTGCTGCTTTACATGTGGTTAAATAAATTGAAGGGTTGTCCATCAACAGACTTGTTTTATCCTTCACACAATTCACTTGACCTCGAAGCTTATTGCGATGCAGATTAGGCATCCTGCCATGATTCAAGAAGATCGGTCACTAGATATTATGTTTACCTTGGCTCATCCTTAATTTCATGAAAATCAAAGAAACAGTCGACGGTTACCAAATCATCAGCTGAAGCTGAGTATAATAGCATAGCAGCAATTGTTTCTGAGCTTCAGTGGATCACTCATATATTGAGAGATTTCAGAATTGCTCCACAATTGCCAATTCCTTTATGGTGTGATAACAAAGCTGCTTTGCACATTGCAGCGAATCCCATATCCCATGAACATACTAAGCGCATTGACATAGATTGTCATGTGGTCAAGGATCAGTTACGACAAGGCTTTCTTTCTACTAAGCACACATCAAGTAGTACTCAAGTGGCAGACGTCTTTTCCAAAGCTTTATCTCAGCCATTGTTTCATATTTTTACTTTCAAGTTGGCCTTGTATGATTTCCTCCAAGCGCCAACTTTAAGCGCCAACTTTAAGCACCAACTTTAGTAGTTAGTTAGCTTCTTGTAGAAGTTTGTTAGTTTTAGTGATACAACTATATATAAACAATTTACACTCTCCTAATAAAATTGCAGTAGCAAATATTCATTCAATTCACTCACTCTGTTTATCACTGTTTTTGTTTACTTGCTACTGTTCATGCTTGTTCGGAAAATGATAAGGAATAATAATAATTTTTCAAAAATAAGAGTCTTGAAATATTTAAATATTCCACATAAAAGTGCTATTTTTTCTCTTCATATTTGTATAAAAAAATTATTTTAAAATATATAATTAAAAACAAATGATGTATTCTTTAATTTTTTTTTTCAAGGTAAGATATATTCTCAATAAGTGTGTTCAATAAAGTAATAGAAATATTCATGATTAATAATAAAGCAAATAAAAAAAGAAAAAGAACAAAATATATAAAACAATCGACCAAACGTAAATGCAGTTACACAATTTAGAAGCGGCGTCTTGGTGATACTTAAAATTTATTAGTTGAATATACACGCGCATATATGAATTGAAATTACCAGTAAATAGACTTATAAAAAGATTAAAATGCTTCTAGCATAAACAAATCTGATTAATAAAGAAAATAATCAATCTTGATATAACAGTAGATTTATCCTCTCCTAATTAATCTTAAAATTTCTAATGTTTAAAAATTAAACTTGGGTGCTATCGGTTATATGATTAAGAAAACATTTTATTCCAAATTAATGTTAAATGATGCCAACTATCATATCATTTATAGACAGAAGATATCATGTGATCAAACCAAAATGTGTTAATTTCATCTTTATCTCATTTTTCATATCTTTTATTAGACTCTAATTACGTCTTACCAAGAAATTTTTCTTATTGATAAATAATTATATTTAATATAACTTCAAGTTTTGCTTAAATCTGTAAAATATCAAGAAATTATAAACCGTAATTCTTCAACTAGAAGCTTTTATAATAATGGACATTTATTCTTAATAACATATTAAGCCATTATTTTTTTTGCATTAAGGTCATATTAAGACATTACTTTCTTTGCATTAAGGTACAATAACTATTTGAATATTCATCCACTTGCATAACATAATTAAATATTAATATAATGTTTTAAAAAATGATAATCATCAAAACCATGTTTCACAAAAACAATAATATTAATTGTAAGGGCATAAATATATATGTCAATAGGAATCAAAATAATATTGGTTTCAATCAATTTTGGAACTCATAGTAATCAAGAATACCAAATATGTGTGTATATATATATATATATATTAAAGTACATTGATAGCATATTTTCACTGTTCATGAAATGAAAAATAAACAACTTTAATGAGTTGATGCATAGAATTCTCGGATGGAATAAAATTTATTGTTAATCAAAATGAATAACACGTGATCATAAATAAAGCTATTAGGATCTACTAATAATCTTTCGAGATATTATAACTTTAAATAATATTATGAAGATATTCCTAAAATTGCAATTCAAATTAATCAGTTCGTAGTTATCAAATAACAAGTATAAAAAAATTTTCTTAAAATTATATCACTTTCTCAATAACTATAATGCATTTGATGAATTTTTCATTAATGATTAAATGATCCATATCATCAAATGATATTAATCCATGTATCATATTTTATCACACATAACTTGCTAGAATTTTAATGGTGAGAGAATCCCACATTGGAAAAAAATTGACTTAGCAAGGAATATACAAATGAAAAAGATTTATAAACCCAATGCCTTAAGATTTTAAATTGGAATGTGAAGTCAGGCTTACAACGTATGCTCCCTCACTAGGTTCATGAAGAAGATCTCTCAAATAAGTGGGTTATCTGAACTCAACAATTAGTATCAGAGCTTGATTTTCCAGAAAAGAGTATGGAGACGATGATCGTATCATGTGGTTATCATCTCCACATTGAAGACAAAGGTTACTCTCATGGATACAAACCGGTAGAAGTAATCGTATCATGTGATTGTCAGCTCCACGTGGAAGAGAAAGGTTACTCTCATGGATATAGAGCGGTAGAAGTAAAAAGGCTCTAAGGTGATGTAATATCCGTAATTTAGACAAAATTTAATAATTAAATGGAGGGTTAATTAGAGTGTCGGGATAGATATATGTGTAGTATATATCTAATGTATATATAATATATACATAAGATATACATTGGATATACATAGTATATATAAGATATATACCTAACATATACTCGCTATATACATTAGTTACACATTATATATATAACATATACATGACATATATGCACACATAAAATATATACGTAACATATATAAAAAGTATACATGAAATATAAATTTATATATAATTATGGGTGGAAGATGACGATGATGATAATAATAATAATAATAAAAGAAAATAAAAAGTCAAAGAAAGAGAATAAAGGTGTGGTTTGAAAAAAAAAAAAGAAAACAATTAAAATAAATTAAATATTTAATTAATTAATATTAATGGATGGTAAGGAAGAAGGAAAATGCAAAAAAAAATATCTTCATCTTCTTCACCTTCCTCCCATGGCTGAAATCCATCTTTAGAGAGAGTGTGTGTCTTGCTTCTTAATACACCTCAAATTACATAATAAATTCAAGGGTTTTAAGGTGATTTTGAAGGTTTAACAAGATTTCAAGTAAGTAGTTTCCTCTTTAAGCTTGTTTCTTGAATTTTTATAATTATGTAAGAATATTAGGCTAAAGAGAGAAAGTTCATTTAAATTATTAAAATTGATAGTAATTAAGATAAAATATTGAATACATGATGGTTTGATGGTTGATTGGTTGAGATGGGCATAATTGATGAAATTAAGGTTGTGGGATGAATATGTAAAAATTAGAATTTTAATATGGGCATTTATAATTTTTGTATTAGGTTGATTTAATATTGTTATAATGTATATGTTATGATTTTAAGATTGGAAATTGGATATGAGTAGTTTTGGTGAAGTTAGGGTTATGAGGAGGTTATGTGAAAATTAGGGTTTTGTAAGGAATTTATTATAATTGTAAAAATGAATTGTTTTGATGTCGTTTTAATGAGTATGTAATGATTTTATAGTTAGATGTTGGAAATAAGTTGGTTAAGGTGAAGTTTGAGTAATGTAGCGAAGGGAGAAAATTAGGATTTTATTGAGATTTTGATGAAATTTGTGAAATTAGTGGTAGTTTGATATAAATTAAGCATGAAATTGATATTAATTGAATAATTATGCTTATTGTATGATTTATGTGTGCTTAGGCCAAATTGGAACAAGTGATGAAGCTTAAGCCTTTTTAGATTTGAGGCTTGGAAGAGGTTTAGGCTTGGTTTTATAGTGAATTAAGGTTAGTATATATTTTAATAACACCTGTTTTCATTAAGTATAATTTGGAATATTGTATGTTAATACTTTGGGAAGTGGTTTTTCACATAACCTATGCAATGTTGCATAGTAATGTGGTGAGTATCGCATTAGCCAATTGTCCAATGAAAATTGATGTTTGTATATGATATATGTGAGTTATATTAATGTTACGTAGTATGATATATAATACGGATATATTTGTAAAATATGACAAAATATGTGGGACTTAGTCACATTGTGAATGTGATTCATGGTTATGTATGTGAATGTCAAATGGGTTGTTAATGTGTAATGTGGAAAATATGGGAAGTGTGGATATTGTTAAAAAGACATGAAAAATGTGATAAAATATAAGGTGATCATGAAAAGTGTTGATCACTTGGAATATGTGAAAATGTAAAGAGATATTTTATGTGTAACCCTATACAATTAGTTGTCCATAAAGTATATATTGGTAATGCATATGTTGATAGACCTGAGCAAAGCTAGGTCCTGAGATTGAGATGAATAAAAGACCTGGGCAGGGCTAGGTCTTGAGATTGGACACGACAACTATATAGGGGTTATTGGGCTCAATATGTGTGTGTGGATGTGTTGTGTGAGTATGGTCATGTGGTAATAAGGGTTTTGTATGAATGTTGCATATTACAATATGAGAAAGGGCATATATATATATATATGTATATTGTTTTTAAAATATTTATCACTGAGCTATATGTTTAGCAAGATTGTATGTGTCGCACAAGTGATAGGGTTGCAGATCAGAGGGGCCCGGACTGTGGATGATAGTTAGAGACTAAGTGTGCCACGAGACCAACTTAGAAGGTATTGCATACATATATAATTTAGTCATTATGTACTTTCATATTTATATTTAACTATAGTAATTAAGATGAGTATTGTTTTCAAAATGTGAAATTTTGGGTTGTAAATTAATGAAGAATGAAGTTTGGAATGCAAGGTTATTTTGGAGTGTAAATTTTTAATACAAGTTGTGTTTTGATGATTTTTGAAAGTATTGAAATTATAGACAAAA
The DNA here is from genome assembly GCA_947685225.1 of Garcia nutans. Taxonomy (NCBI): domain Eukaryota; kingdom Viridiplantae; phylum Streptophyta; class Magnoliopsida; order Malpighiales; family Euphorbiaceae; genus Garcia; species Garcia nutans. Next base: position 23,861 of record CANTUV010000255.1, on the reverse strand, counting down.
CTCTGATAAATTTTTCCAAAAGATTTTTTTATTAAATACACTATTTTAAATATGCAACATGTATGGATTTATCAGTTAAATTTATCTTTTAATAATATAAATGTTTTAATATTAATTATGAAAGTTTCTATAGTTAATGGTTGTGACATTTTTATATTCTATATGTGTATTCTATGTATATGGAGTATATGTATTGTACATATTTATGGTATAAGGGTATTACAGGTGACACTATATACTCAAATTTGGAAAGCATTCCATTCAAGGGAGAACCTAAGTCCAATGAGGAAGGTCACACTTGATGAGAAGATTGTTGGAACTTCAATTTATAATAGTTGTCATACAGTCCCTTTGTCCCATTGAAAGTTTCACTTTTGGATAAAAAAAATTTATCTTATCTAAAATTGGGGCTATAAATGTGCTAAGTTACTCAAGCTCAGCTTGAGTTTCGATTCGGTAAAAGCTCGTTCAGGCTTGAGCTTATTTTAAAATAAGCCAAGCTCCAGCTGCTCATTTATTAAATGAGTCAGGCCTAAGTTTAAAAATACTCGGCTCGTTAGGCTCATGAGATGGCTCATTTAAGAAGCTTGCGAGCTAAACTCGTGAGCTAACTCATTTAATATTTAAATATATTAATTTATTAACTAATTCAATTTATATAATTTATTATTAAAATTGTATGTTATAAATAAATGAAATAATATAAAAAATAATATTTATAGCACATAATAGATAATTATTCAATTAGTTAATTTTATATAAGATAGTATCTTAATATATTAATAAAATTATATGTTGAAAAAATGATTTTGAAATAATATGTCATATATTATATATAATAGCCATAATTTTTAACAAATTTTTAATAAATAAATATAAATAAATATTCATATAATATTAAATTTAATATATTATCAATAACAATAAATATAAAAAAATTAATGAAAATATATTAAGTATTAATATTTATATACATATATGATATACAAGAATCAGTTTGATAATATCTTTTATAAACTATTAAAAATAGCAATGATATAATAATGATTATCATAATCAATTTGCTATATATCAACGAATACAGTGTTAATAATTGTTATGTTAATTGCACAACTCAATATTCTAAATATCAATGTGATTTATTTATTTTATTTCTAAATCAATATATTAATATTAATACAAACTATATATAGTTTAATAATATATATTTTGACTAATCAATGTTGTAATATCCCAAAGTATACCCTAAAAGTTTTGGAATACTTATTGTTATATTTGAATTAAATGTTATAACTGTATATGTTTAAGTGGAAAGAGAAAAGAGGTAAGGAGAAGAGTGTATATGTTGTATATTTAGAGATATATACAATATATACAAGTCAAAGAAATGGAAGGTCAAAAGAAGATTTATTTATTTTTAAATTAATTGAAATGGAAATTAAGTGGAAGTGGATGAGGATATTTATGAATATTTTATTATTTAATTTACTTGGTTGAGATTTAAAGAGATGATTGAGTGGTTAAGAGAAGAGTTGAGTGGTTGACTTTGCTCTTCTTTCTTCTTCTTCTTCTTCTTCTTTCTTTGTTGGCCGACTATCTCCATAGCAAGAGAGGAAAGAAAGATTTTGCTCATCTAAACTCAAGATTGAAGGATGTTTCAAGTTATCAAGTTGGAATTCTAAGGGTTTTCATCACTTTTGGTAAGTTTTCCACTTGATTCCCTTGTTTTCTTTTAAGTTTGTGTTTTGAGTTTGGTGTTTGATTGTTGATAGTATGTGTATATTTGATTATGGTGTATTTGAGGGTGTGTGATCTTCTTGGTGTTGATTTTGGAGTTTGATTAAAGAGATAGAGTTAAGTTTGCTGTTGGAAGAGCAAGTGTTGTGTTTGAGTTGTGTATATGTGATGGTTGTGAATTGGTGTTTGATATATGTATTGAGTTGTTTTGGTGTTTTTGCAAGTTATTATGGTTTATGGGTGTGTTTAGTTAAGTTTGTTTGAAGTGGAAAATGGTGGAAGTAAGAGGTTTGTTGGATGTGATGTTTTTGTTGCCGAAATCAGGATTTTTGGCCTGACACGCCCATGAGCAAGGCAAGGTCTCTAGGCGTGTCAATGGTTCTGTTTTCTGGATGGGTGACATGATCAGTGACACGCCCATGTCACTGAGCGTGTCATAGTCACTGTGTTGAGGAAGAATTGACACGGCCATGAACACCCCCGTGTTGTTGGACGTGTCATTGTTTTTGTGAGACAGAATGAATGACACATCCAGTGACACGCCTGTATTTTTTAGCGTGTCAAAGCTTCTGTGTTGTGGATTTAGGGCACGGTCAGGTACACGCCCGTGTTGTTGAGCGTGTCATTGTGTAGAGTTTGCCCTAGTTAGTTCTTAGCCTTATTATGTCATGTGTATCTTTAAGTGAGTGTGTATTATTCCTTTTGGATTAGGTTTTTAAAGAGATTGAGTTGCCCTAATCTAAGTGTTTAAGAATTCTTGGAAGAGGAGTTTGGTGTTGTATGAGTTGCTCTTGAGGTAAGTATAAACCCTACATTATTGCATACAATTACATGACTTTGGGACTTAACACATTTAGTTGTAAATGTGTTAAGTAATTTATTACATTGTTAATACATTTGATTAATGTTATGATTTGCATAATGTGAAAGATATGATGATCATTCAAAATGTATGTCCAATGCAATTGGTTATGTATACTTTAATGATGAGATGTGAAGCCATTGTTGTTGGCTATAATGATGCAAATGAAATAATTGGGGCATGGTTACCTAGTTTGATTATGAGAAATGAATTGTGAAAGAGATTGATAATGAGATAAATGAATTAATTGAGTGTCTAATATGTTATTCAATTTTCAGAGTTCTGGGTTTGGCGGCATGCCTATGAATCGCTAGGCAGGTGAAAAGACTGGGTCGCAAGCCTCAAAAACTGTAACAGTCTAGCCGGGTTGAGGACCAAGAGACTAAGGCCCTAGGGTCTAGCCGGGTTGAGGTCCAAGAGACTGGGTCTGTTACAATATCCATGGATATATATATATATATCGCCTATGGGCTTGATGATTGTGATTATGGACCAAAGCAGTAACTCTGAACTTTGAATAGCATATTAAATTCTTTTAGGCCCATGTTTGTCTTTGTTTCAATGTGAATCATAAATGGTGAAAAAAAATTGAATAAGATAATGAAATGTAATGTTATGAAATATAGCATTTCTGAATATTGTCTCTATTGCTTGAAAGTATGACATTGACATTGCATTAAAGCATATTATTATTATGATTTGTACCACTAAGCCTATGGCTTAGCGCGATTATGGTTCGTCGCGCAGGTGACAGGGTAGAACTGGAGAGTTTAGCTAGACCGAGTCGAGTATAGACTTTGAAGTGTTGATTGTGGGCTTAAAGATTAGAGACGAGCTGCCAAACATGTATAAACTTTATGTTTTGTAAACATTGATTTTGATGCATTTATATATGTAAATACCTCTACATTTTCTGCTGCATAATGAATAAATGTTTTACCTGTTATGTTCCATAATATATATATATATGAAATGTTTTAAGTTTTCTCATATTAATGCAGAAGAGAAAAATTAGGTTGTCTAATATAAACCGTGGCACTCCTGTATCCGGTTTACATATATAGCAGATGTAGTAGTATGTAGTGTGCGTATATGGGATATAGGGGTGTTACAAATGTAGATTTAATTTCTCTTTTAATAATTTAAAAAATATTATTAATAATTACTATGTTAAATAAATTGCTCAATATTTTAGATACAAATGTAACGTGTTTATCTTTTCTTAATTAATATATTAATATTAATACATATTAAAATATAAATGAGCACAGATCGAGCTCATAATCAAGATCAGTTTGTTGGACATATTAATGAGCCAAATACGAAATGAGCTCGAGCTTAGCAGTATTCATATAAACCGAGCTCGAGCTTGAGTTTTGAGGTTGAGCTCAACTCGTTTATATCCCTATCTAAAATGTCACTTTATAAAACAAAATTAGCATTAATTATTTTTCTTCCAACCTTATCATTGTCATTGTTATCATAACTAATATTAATACTACCATTAAATTTTTTCTCTTTTTTACACTTTTCTCTTTAATGTTTTTTATCTTTAGGTATTTTTGACTACCTTGGTATAGCTTGGTGTTCATGAGTATGTGTTGCTTTTATGTCTCAAATTTGAGTCTTAAGTGTTCACCTCTCCACATATAATTAATTAAAAAATAACTTCTAATAATTATCTTAAGACTTATAAAAATGTCAAAAGTGATGTTTTCAATGAAAGAGAGACAGTATAATAAATGTCCATTAATTTTGGACAATTTTTCCATATCAAGAATTACGATATAATTTGATAACTTGATATATTTTGCAATGACTTAAATACACCCAACAAAAATTTCTATACTAAATGTGTGAAAATTCAAATTTTTAGAAAGTTTTCTCTCTTATTGAATGTAATGGGCTGCTATTCAAAAAGTAACATCTACATATGTGAATTGTGAAAAAATACATTTGCATAATAAATTCCCAAATTTTTTATTGATTAGCTAAATCGAATAAAATAAATATGATTCTTATGCACTTGGAATCATAATAAGTAGTCACCTTTTTTTTTAGTTTCCGATGTTTATTTATAGAATCACATTAGTAATTTCTCATTATTTGTTTATAGATATGGGGGCCTATGAGAAGAGAAAAAATATAAGGGAAAGAAAAAATATTATGTCATTTTCAAAGGAATTAGACCTAGTGTTTGTTTATCATGTGTGAGTGGGGATTTTCGCCCCTACTCCCAGTGGAATGGTTCTTGCGACTTCGGCACTATTTAGGCTCGGGGCCTTAGAGAATACGGACCTAAATCCGGAGAAAATAGAGTCGCCACCCGGATGGGCCGGCAAAAAGAAAGGGGTGGATGACTCGATTCCTAAGGAATCCCCAACCCCTTAATGGGTTCGAAAAATTGGGTACGTATGGGGAAGGTGAGAAATGGCTCAGCACCCCCACAACGCCCGGTTCATTGGAACCGGCCTCCTTTACAGGTCTTAATATTATAAAATTCTTAAATATAATAATATTATCCATATTACACACAATAATTGAAATAAAGCATCGTTATATTGAAATCAAAGCAATGTCCAAGCAAAACAAATAAATGGACACCCATCCGAGGATGGAAACATGCCCTTACATCACCCATGTCTAAACTAATAGGACACCCATCAAACAGTAGAAACATATCCTTTACATTGGTTTAAAATATAAAATCTATTTAAATTACATGATATTTAACTAATGAGGTACCCACAAAGTAGAAACATACCTCTTACAACATTTAGAAATCAAAATAAATTGATAAAAGGAAATAACCACTCATCATAAATAAATCATTCATCAACGATATTAAACATCAATCAAAATATAAACATTCATCCATGATAATTTAAATAAACCAAGCATTGAACTTAAATAAATCAAAGCATATAATAAACTATATAATCAAATAAGGTAAGTAAAGATACAAGTTAAGGTTACTGTTTCTCATTCAAAGTTCTTTAGGGTTTTGGAATTTATTAGTTTAGGCTACTGTAAGTTTTAAGGGAATTGAAATGGATTAAGGTTTTATAATTTAAGAGATTGATAAGGTTCTTTGATTAACCAAATTAAGGTTTGAGGAGTAAAATCATGAAATTAGGGTTTGGATATTAAAACATTAGGTTTATGATTATTAGCTACTGGATTATTGTTTTTAGGCTTACTATGTGAAATTTTAATATTTAGGTTTATAAGGTTTTAAGGTTCTAAGGATTAGGGTTTAGAAAAACTAGGGTTTAAGATTTAAGGGAATTAAGATTTAAGAACACTTAGGGTTTAGATTAGCTAGTTTGGGGTTACTGTCTTGATTTTGGAATTGAAGAAAATAATTTAGAGTTTATAAAGTTTTTGGAAATTGGCAAGACGATTTAAAATTTTTTGGAAACAGAAAATATTTTTTTTAGGGTTTTTGGAAATAAAAGGATCAATTTAGTATTTTAAGGTTTTGGAAAATTGGAAAGCAGATTAGGGTTTTGGGAATTAATAAAACGATTTAAAGTTTTGGAAAGTTGGAAAATAAATTAGGGTTTTAAGATTTTGAAGAAATAGATTAGGGTTCTTAGGTTTTAGAAGAAACAAAAAAATAATTTTAAGATTTTTGAAAAATAAAGAAACGAATTAAGGTTTTTAAAATCAAAAGAAACAATTTAATGATTGAAGCTACTGTAAGGAAAAAAGAGAGTAGATATTCAAACTTTCGTTTGTTGGTTCCACCAAAAATTACTTCTTGGATGAACAAGGACAAAGGCAAGATGGCTGCCTTTGATGGATTGATTGCTTGGTTGCTTATTCTTCTCTCAAAAAGTTCGATTGTTTTCACTGCCAAAAAGAATTGTTAAAGTCCGATCTCCTTTTAATGTTTTGTCCTCTCTTTTTTTTCCCCTTTTATGTGTCTTTTTAGTCTTATTTATAAGAAATTTCGATGATTAATTTTAATTGTTTAAGGAAACCTGTATTTAATTAGGAAAAGAAAATCGAAAAAATTGCGTCGAAAAAATTTCGCTGGAGAAAAAATTGCCGCGGGCTGCTGCGAAGGATTGCGAGCGAATTTGGGGCGCTGCGTGGAAAACTGTGGGCGAAATGGCCCACGGCCATTTCGTCCAACACTTTCGGCGACGAATTTTTTCGTTGCCGATTTTTTCGTCGCCGATTTTTATTTTTATTTTTTTATTTTTATTATTTTTATTACTATAATTATAAAAAATAAATACTAAAATAAATATTATTTAATTAAGATAACACAAAATTTATTTTGGACTAAAGAAAATATATTGGACCAGACTGTGTAAAAAATTAAGGGTCTACAGTTTGCCCCCTGCTTGAACGATCTAAGACTTTAGTAAAAGAGAGTGAAAAGCAATAAGACTTAATTTTTCTGAGATGGTTGAGGTTTTGGGTTCTGGACCCGGTTTGAATTACGGATTCAAAGATAATTTTAGGTTATAGACCTAAAGGTAATTTTGGGTTTTGGACCCGAACTAAGTTCTTGACTTAAAAAAGATTTTAGGTTTTGGATCTAGAGGTAATTCGAGTTCAGGACCCGAGCTAAGTTCTGGACTTAAAATGGATTTTAGGTTCTGGACCTAAGGATAATTTGGGTTCTGGACCCGAGCTAAGTTCTGGACTTAGAAGAGATTTTAGGTTCTGGACCTAAGAATAATTTGGGTTCTGGACCCGAGCTAAGTTCTGGACTTAGAAGAGATTTTAGGTTTTGGAACTAAGGATAATTTGGGTTTTGGACCGAGCTAAGTTCTGGACTTAGAAGAGATTCTAAGTTCTGGACCTAAGGATAATTTGAGTTCTGGACCCGAGCTAAGTTCTGGACTTAGAAGAGATTCTAGGTTCTGGACCTAATGATAATTTGGGTTCTGGACCCGAGCTAAGTTCTGGACTTAGAAGAGATTCTAGGTTCTAGACCTAAGGATAATTTGGGTTTTGGACCCGAGCTAAGTTCTAGATTTAGAAGAGATTCTAGGTTTTAGACCGAAGGATAATTTGGGTTCTGGACCCGAGCTAAGTTCTGGACTTAGAAGAGATTCTAGGTTCTGGACCTAAGAATAATTTGGGTTCTGGACCTGAGCTAAGTTCTAGACTTAGAAGAGATTCTAGGTTTTGAACCGAAAGATAATTTGGGTTCTGGACTTAGAAGAGATTCTAGGTTCTGGACCTAAGTATAATTTGGGTTCTGGACCCGAGCTAAGTTCTGGACTTAGAAGAGATTCTAAGTTCTGGACCTAAGGATAATTTGGGTTCTGGACCCGAGCTAAGTTCTGGACTTAGAAGAGATTCTAGATTGGGGACCTAAGGATAATTTGGATTCTAAACCTGAGCTAAGTTCTAGACTTAGAGAGATATTTTAGGTTATGGACCTAAGGATAATTTGGGTTTCGGACCCGAGCTAAGTTCTGGACTTAAGAGATGTTTTAGGTTCTGGACCTAAGTATAATTTGGATTCTGCACCCGAGCTAAGTTCTGGACTTAAGAGAGATTTTAGGTTTTGGACCTAAGGATAATTTGGGTTCTAGACCCGAGCTAATAGAGATCTGCAAAAATAATATTTTGGTTGCAAAAAATTTAGCTAATTTTTATGCACTTCTTCTCCTTGCCTCCTGCGTGTAAAAATATTTATATACACATAAGTATTTGAATGATTAAATTGAATGATTGAATTTACTGTTTATTTACTGTGTAGTCACTGTTAATGCACTATTTACTATTCGAAAATAGTAACCTACTATTTGTAAATAGTAAAATTCCTTCATCAATAGTAAAATTCACTTTTTGAATTTTTTTCTTTGCCGTTCTTCTATATAAACGAATGAATTCCTTCATTTCATTCACAGCAAACTTTCATTCCTTTCGCTAATAGCTATAATTCTCTCAAATTTAGCATATAGTTTTGAAAAAAAAATGCATACTTCAAGATTAGGAACTCATTTTAATGCTGAATTATTAGAGTTTATTCGGCATCATGAAGGTAGAAATATAGATCTACTAGCCGGGATGTCACTTCATCGTAGTTCAAACCAAAAGACCACGGTACTTTTCTGTTATTTTTTGTTCGTCTTTCTGTCATTTATTTATTTTTGTTTTATTTTCTATTTTATTTTCTTTTTCGCTTTTTCTCTTTTTTTTTTGCTTTTGTCTTTATTTTTTATTTATATTTTTATATTATTATTATTTTCTTAGAAAAATTTAGGAAAAATATATTAATTTAAGCAGATAGAATAATATGTACTTACCTGGTTCTATGTTAGCGTGATCGTTGTGTTGTTCAGACCGGAGGATGTATCTATAAAGCCCGACAATGGTATGATTTAGCGCCTTCTCGGGTAAGGCAGATTATCCGAGATTGCGACTTTGAGAGCTTCATCTTACAATTACCATCCGAGGAGTATCTGATAGACCAGAGCATAGTCCAGGCGCTTGCAGAACGATGGTTGGATACAACTCATACTTTTCACTTGTCTATTGGAGAGATGACAATTGGTCCGGTCGATTTTGCTGCTATAACCGGCATTCGGTATGATGGTGTTCCGGTTCCTCTAACCAACGATATTTTGACATTTGAAGAAATTCATCAATTAATTGGTATGGAACCATCATATAAAGGGTCTTTTAAGATAAAAATCAAGTCAATTCATAGTTACTGGATGAACTACAAAGGACGGGTTCACAGAAACACAGCCTAACAGTATGCTCGAAGATTTTTGTTATATTTACTTGGGTCGACCATCTTAGGCAGCACTGAATCCTCCATCCATTTGTCAGTGTTGAGGGCCCTTTATTATTTCAGAACGATACCACTTTATGTCCGGGGTGAAGCTGGCCTCGCTTGTCTTTACCATGGTCTTGACAAAATTTGCCAAAATAAGAAGTCTTTCGTCAGCTTTATGGCGGTTGTTGAGGTACTCTACTTCCACCAATGTCAATTTCATTCTTTTCTTGTATGAATTTGATTTTTATTATTGTTGTAGGCATGGGCATGTGAGCACAACCTTGTGAGAGCGCCTGGTATTTCCCGAGAGAGAATCGGGTATTCGAGATTAAATTTCTAGTTGTCAGATCGTATGGACGTTCTCGGCTCTCACCATGTGCATACCCAACGCTTCATGTTGAGCTGCTTAACCTGGGACGAGTTAGAGTGCTTTAAAATTTTATGTGAAAGTTTACTTACCTCGTGTTATTTTGCAGGTTAATTTGGCCTGGTGGAATCCAGAAGAACGGACAAATTGGACTCCCTCTATGAATGCTGCACTATCTTTCCAATATACTCGCCGAGTCATCGCTGGACCAGTGTTTAGTGGCTGGTTTCTTAGAGAAAGAGTTTATGAGTGGTTTCTCGGTCTAGATCAGTGGAGGGTTCTGATGCCTTGCCCGAAATATACTTTAAATATTATATCAATGCCAGAGGATGCATGGTGGTTGGCTCGACACGATTATAGTGTTGAAACATTTCTCTATCTGTCGAGTGTATCTTATGCTCATTTTATTCAAATGAGACTCTTGAACTTTGATGTATCTCCTGTTGGTGTACGAAAAATTCCTGAAGAAAATGAGGGTATAGATGGAGAGGAACATCATGGAGGTGTAGGAGAGTTCATTCCACATCTCGGGGCAAGCACTTCTCAGGTAAAACTTTTACCATTTTTCCATTGTAATCACTTCTTTCTTATTTTGACTTTTTAATGATTGTTGTAGGTTGCTGGCTCATTTGATCATGAGGCTGGACCTTATTTTACTGCTCCTTCGTTTGCTCATTCTAGTCCGCCAGATATGTCATCTCATCCATAGGGTATTGATATAAATTACCTGATAAGTTTTCTTGTTTCATGGTAATTTATGCTATATGTATGCATGATTATGTATGCTCTTACCTTTTCCTTCCTGGCTCACAGCGGATGCTTGAAGAACAAAATAAGAAACTTCAAGAAGAGTTGGCCGCTAGTCGTCAGCAGGCTTCTCATTTTGAAAATTTGTATCATCAATCAAAACAAAATTTTTGAGACTTCCGATTTCAGGGGATGAGGGATCCTGGTGCTTCTTCATCTAGAGGCCCCCAAACTGATGACCATGAGATCCTTTTGTCTACTTCTGATGAGGGTCGTGATAGATCGGAACTCCGAGGTAATAGAGATTTTGGTGCTCCTGCTTCGGGTGAACTCGGGATGAGTAATTTGCCTCCTCCTCCAACAAGCGATGACTTTTTCAAGGCTTTATTTGATGATCTACCACCACCTTCCTAGTGATGTATAAATATTGTATCGATTGTATAAACATTGTACAATAAGCACAATAATACATAATTTTATGCCTTTACTATAACTTTTTTTTCTTTTTTTTTAATTTCTGCACCACAATTATTACGCTTTCTTTTTCATATATACACATTTACACAGCATCACCACAAAAGCCAAATGCAACACGGTAAAGTAAATTCGTCGCTAATTCTTTTCCTCATACAACATGGTCTCGCCCTTTTCCCATCACCTTTTCCTTATCAATTTTAGAAAAGCTTATTTCCTCTATATAAATCATCTTTTATGCCTAATTTCATACATAAGCCAAAAGACTTTCCATTTCAATAAAAAAAAACTCCCTTTAACAATTTTTATTTTCCTTCATTCATCAATCATGACCAAACTTTATTTAAAGAAAATAAAAATTCTATTTAAGAATATGGATGCCATTCATTGGAAGCAACTTTTGTGGTCAAAACTTGATATTTTAAAGTGTTTTTAAAATGTTAAATTGGACCACTCCTTTTTACATGCCATGGCTTCCTTTTGGAATGTGGATTCTAGGACATTTAAAATTAATGGCTTTGAAATATATCCCTTGATTGAAGAATTTGAGGCCATCCTTGGATATCCAAATGATCAACAAATGGCATTACCCATACTGATTTCCAAGACTCAACAGAAGATGCAGATGTTATTTCAAATTTCAGAGCCTGAAGTTCTTCAGTTGATGAGAGGTGAGAAAATTCTACTAAGGCATGGGGACGCATGTTTTGTCTTTGCTTGCTTGGCCAATTCTTGCTTGTTTCTTCTGATGGCGATATTGATCCACGAGTATTGGATATTATGGACCAAATGGAAGGAGGCTTGTCGCTGGTACCTGTGATCTTAGCCGAGACTTTAGTTGGATTATACTGACTTAAATCAGGATTGTCAAAGAGACTGACCGGGAGTCCGTTGCTGCTTCAGGTAATTACCTAAACTGCCTTTTCGGATTTTCAGTTTAGGTTTTCTTTTTCTTCTTCTTCTTCTTTTTATATTGCTCTAATTTTTGTCTAGTCCGCCCATGCGGGTTTTCGGAGCTAGCGAGCTGTCCTAATTTTTTCCTAAGCTGTCCTTGCGGGTTTTCAACTTAGCGGACCTCTTTTATTATATTTTTTATATTGCTCTAATTTTTGTCTAGTCTACCCATGTGGGTTTTCAGAGCTAGCGAGCTGTCCTAATTGTTTCCTAAGCTTCCCTTGCGGGTTTTCAACTTAGCGGACTTTTTTTTTAATTTAACTTTCCTCACAAATTTGGCTTCAGGAGCGTCTCTGCTTGCTTGATACTCCATCTACGGATTTTGCCAGATATCTACCACGGCATCATTCTGCTAGGAAGCTACTCCATCCTGCTTCTTCATATGCTGACTGGGTTGACTGGATCCACTCACGCACTGAAGTCAACATTCGTTGGTTGTACCTTGTTGAAAGATTTCTTGTATCACCATGCGGACATATTTGATGTATGTTCCCCTTGGTGCTCTTCGTCAAGGTACTTGCTATGATCCTCGTCGACTTGGCCGTCAATATGGGGCTGAGCCTCGCAATTCTGACTTCACTCCTGATTTATACATGCCTTGCTTGACTGAAGCTTACTTGGATCAGTTGAGTCAAAGCTGGCCTGCACGTTACACTTATCGTCTGACATAGATTTTGCATTTATCAATTCAGAAAGTGTATTGTTAGGATGAAAAATAATTAAAGTAATAAAAAATGCTTCTTTTTCATTTAAAATTTATCATCACCTTTAGCTATTGTGTTTATTTATTTCATCCATATCTGGTTAAATACTTATATCAGTGCACATAGAACAACTTTAACATTAATTCTATTTTATTAAATTGGGGAACAACTAAACATAAAGCCAGCATACACAAGATTACTCCTGTTGCTAACTAGCCCTTTTGGATTTTCTAATCAACGATTTTCTCTCATTTAGCCCTAATTATTGCCTAGCCCGCCCTTTCAGATTTTCGAAACTAGCGGACTGCTCTAACTTTTGCCTAGGCTGCCCTTTTGGGTTTTCAACCTAGTGAGATCTCTTTTTTTTTTTATTTCATACATAAAACCTCTTCAACCTGTCAATGTTTACTGGCTCACTAAACTCGTTCCCATCCATGTCTGATAGCTTCACTGCTCCCTTGTTCATGACTTGTTTTACGACATATGGCCCTTCCGATCTAGGCCTCAATTTCCCTCTTGGATCAGATACGTTAGGCTTACGTTGCTTCAACACCACATCCTCGACTCTGAGTTTTTTGATCTTAATCCTTCTATTGTAGGCCCGAGCTATCTTCATTTGATACAGTTGATGATGATATAGTGCTTTTAACCTTCTCTCTTCTAGTAAAGTTAACTGTGTGTATCTGCTCGCTACCCATTCTATTTCGGGCAGTTCAGCTTCCCAGACTACTCTCAATGACTTGCTCTATTTCAATTGGCAATACTGCTTTCATCCCGTAAACCAAAGAGAATAGTGTCATTCTGATAGGTGTTCTCACACTTGTCCTATATCCCCATAAAGCAAAGGGAAGCATCTTTGACCAATCCCTGCAAGTCTTGGTCTTCTTGGACGGAATTTGCTTAATTGTCTTGTTTGTTGCTTCTACTGTACCATTAGCCTTTGGTCTATAAGGAGAAGATTTGTGATGATGGATTCAGTACTTTGAGAATAAATCCTTAACTGCTCCTTGAAACTATACCCCATTGTTTGATATTACACTGTTCGGGATCCATATCTGCAGATGAGATTCTTTTCAATAAATCTAGCCATTTGACTTGCACCCAGCTTGTTGAAGGATTCGGTTTTGACCCATTTTGAGAAATAATCTACTGCTACTACAATGAAATGGTGACCGTTTGAGGCTGTCAGATGTATCTCCCCTATAATGTCAATACCCCAGGTGGCAAAGGGTCAGGGTGAAGACATAGAATGCAATTCTTCAGGAGGCATGTGATTCAAGTTACCATACATCTGACATTATTGGCACTTCTTTATAAACTCAATACAATCTTTCTCCATGGTCAACCAGTAGTAACCTTGTCGGATAATCTTCTTAAATAGGGCCAAACCACTCATGTGTGAACCGCAACTTCCCGCATATATCTCTGACATGATTCACTCCACTTTAGGCTTTCTTAAACATCTCAAATGCACCCCATTAGGCCATCTTCGATATAATTCCCCATGGAATGTGATGTATTGCAAAGACCACCGTCTTATGGCTCTTCTTTCTTTCTTGCCCCCGACGGATATTTCTTTCCTCTAAAAATTGTCTTATAGTATCATACCATGCATCATGGTCTGTATCAGTTTCCATGATTGTCTCATACTCATAGCAAGGAGTTGATGAACTGGTCAAAATCAGAGGCTTAAGGAATAAACTGACAGGATTTTTCCATATCGAAGGCAATGTGGCTAGGGCATCAACCTTCTGATTTTCTTCTCTTGATAGCTGTATAAACCTACACTCCTTAAAGTTCTTCGTCATCATGGTCAGGTAATGGTGGTATGGTTTTAATTTTTCCTCTTTCAAATTCCACTCTCCATTTACTTGGGATACTACTAGCAATGAATCGCCAAAAACTTCCACCTTATCCACCTTCATAATCATTAGGGTTTCCAAACCAAAAATACAAGCCTCGTACTCCACTATATTATTGGTTGCCCTAAAGGGATAAGTTCCCCTTCTGGCGATTCTAGTATGACTCCCAAACCTACTCCTTTTCTATTTGTTGCTCCATCAAAATACATTTTCAATCATTGTACTTCAATTGCCTCTAAATGTTCATCTGGAAATTCCAAGACTACCTATTTGCTATCTGGTAATGGTTGTTGGGCCAGGAATTCTGCCACTGCTCTACCTTTGATTGTTTTTCTGTTTACATATTCAATATCAAATTCTTCTAATATTATTAACCATCGACCATACTTCCCAATCAAAGAGGGTGTCTCGTTTAAGTACTTCATTGGATCCAACCTAGAAATTGCTTGCACACTATAAGATTGAAGTAATGCCGCAACTTCTTAGAAGACAAAACCACGGCTGTGCAGGTTTTTTCGATGATACTATACTTAATTTCATAAGGTAGGAGCTTTCTACTCAAATAGTAAACTGCATGCTCAATCCCTGATTCATCTGCTTAGGCTAGCATGGCTCCTATTGACTCTTCTTCTACTGCTAAGTATAGTAATAGAGGTTTGCTGGGCTTAGGTGGTTTTAAAATAGGTGGATTCAACAAATACTCTTTTATTCGCTCAAAGGCCTTTTGACACTCTTCATTCCACATGACTAGCTGATTCTTTTTAAGCAATTTGAAGATAGGCTCACAAATTGTTGTGAGTTTTGCTATAAATCTGCTAATGTATTGTAATTTACCAATGAATCCCCAGACTTCTCTCTCCGTCTTTGGGGCTGGCATATCCTTGATTGCTTTAACTTTGTCAGGATCAATCTCAATGTCGTTCGGACCAATCACATGTCCCAATAATTTACCTGAGGTAACCCCGAACACATACTTCTTCGGGTTCAATCTTAGCTTATATTTCAAAGCTCTATCGAAGAATAACTCTAAGTTTTGGAAGTGTTGTTCCTTTGTATCTGATTTTACCATCATATCATCAACATATACTTCAACTTTTTTGTGCATCATGTCATGAAATAATGTGGTGGCCATCCTTTAATAGGTTGCTCCAGCATTCTTTAAGTAGAACGGCATCACCCTATAACAAAATATACCCCATGTAGTAATGAAAGCATTTTGGCTTTATCCTCTTGGGCCATTAACACTTAGTTGTATCCAGAAAATTCATCTACAAACGAGTGTAGCACGCTAGAGGCTGCACTATCAATGAGAACATTTATATGAGGTAAAGGAAAATCATCTTTAGGGGAAGCCTTGTTCAAATATCTATAGTCTACATAGACACTTATTCTTCCATCTTTCTTTGGCACAGGTACTATGTTGGCAAGTCAATCTGGATATTCTATCACTTCAAGGAACTTCACTTGTATTTGTTTGGTGACTTATTCTTTAACCAATTCAGCCCACTCAGGTCTTAATCGCCTAAGATTTTGTTTGATAGTTTTTATGTGAGCATAAGTAGGAATAAGATGTTCGGCTATGTCTTGATCTATTCCAGGCATATCCTTATAAGACCAAGCAAACACCTCTTCATATTTCTTGCATATTTTTTCAAATCTCTCTCTCTCATCAGGAGTAAGGTTGGATGCTATGCTAATGTTTTTAGGATTTTCGGTTGTTCCCAAATTTAATGATTGTGTGTTAACATAAGTAATATTAAAGATGCTCATGTAACTGCTATTTGAATGTATGCAATCATCAGGAGAAACATCACACAAGTAAGCAAAATCAGAATTTATTGCATTCATTTTGGAAAAGAAAACATCATCATCCTCATACAAAGCAGACAAATTAAATTCAAAATCAAAATCATTGTTCTCAAAATCATAAGACAGAATGTCTTCAAACATTTCTTCAACCAAGGCAGCAATCTCCTCCGGAGTCTTCTTGGTTTTTAGGACAGCTTCATTCTTCTCTTTTGGATTGGATTCTTTGTTGGTTGGCAGGGTGAGTTCTTTCTTCACTTGCTCCACTAGCTCGGCAACATCTGTAAAAATTTCAAAACCTGGGATCAATTTTCCCATGAACATGATTGGCTTGGGCTTTCCTTGGAGTGGTCCCATGTCTGGAGCTTTGACAAAGAACTCTTCAAGTGGTGGGAAGCTCATCTTCTCACTTTTCTTTGGTTGGACATTGTTGGCTTCATCATATCCCAACCCCTTCTAGGTAGTTTGAGTTTTAAAATCTGGCAGCCTTGTCAAATCGGCCTTACCCTTTCCAAGACCAGCTCCGGGAAGGTAATTCATGTTCTTCATCATATTTAAGACTTTGGAGTCCACTACTTCATCATCAGAAATGTTGATCAGCTCCTCCGGTGTTGTGGAGGTAGAGATTGGCATGCTAGCTAAGGCCTTGTCCATAGTTTCTCGGTGCTTTTTAGAAGTAGCCAATAGGTCCCAAATGCTAACACTTGCTTAGGTTCTTTTCAATTGTTTGAGTACAGCATCATCTTCCTCTTCTTTATTTCCTACTTCAACTTCCTTTCCCTTATTAGTTTCTACCTCCTTAGGTGGTGGCTTTGCATAAGGCTTACAGGATCTAGTGTTCATCACTTCATCTTCTTCGGGCTCGAACCAAGTCCACTGCTCTTTCTTAGATACTAGATCATCCTCACTATCGCTTGAATCCCAAAACCCATTGACAACACAAATTGTTACTTCTTTACTCACCATAGCTTGTTTAATTTCACCAAATACCTCTTCTTCTTTAGTTGCTTCTCCATCCACATCTTGGAAACAAGACATGACAAAATCTTCATGCAAACCCCCTCCAGCCATGAAGGTTGCCGGTGGTGGTACCCTATTGAACTTTGGTAAAGGATTATCTTTGGTGTTTGGCTTATTGGGCTCGGGCAGCTTCCCACTATCAATTAGATTTTGGATCTCATGTCTCAACCTCACACATCTATCCATGTTGTGCCCTTGCATTTGGTGAAATTGACAAAATGCTTTAGTGTCGAAATTAGTTTTGGAGAGGGTTAGGTAAAAGACGAGGATTTAAGGGTTGTAGCAATCCCTTTCTTTGAAGCTTATTGAGAACCCAAGACATCGGTTTCCCCAATTTTAAAAATTGTCTCCTTGTTTCTTGGTTAGTAGCATTGACACCGACTGCATTTTGCATGCTTTGGCTACCAGATTGATAGTTTCCTTTCTCTTTCCTTCATGTTGAAAAATGGTTCTTCTCTCTCTCCCATTCTTCAACTTGCAAACCAGCTTAGAGAAGGTCTTTGAAATCACAAATGAGTGTATGAGACATCCTTTCACGAATAATAGGCAACACCCCTCTCACAATCATCCTTATTTTATCGGATTCATTAGGCCTCTTCTTGGGCAAAGCGGCCTTGTTTCTCCATCTCTTCACATACTCCACAAAATTCTCATTTGACCTTTGCCTAATGGACTCCACTTCCATTAAGGTAACTTCCATCTCGACATTATATCCATATTGTTGGATGAAGGCCTTGTATAGCAAATCCCAACTCTTTTGTGTTCCATCATCCAAGGTATTAAACCAATTTTGGACAACGGGATCCAATGAGAGCATGAAGTACCTTAGAGTTTGAGCCTTAGTAGCTTGGGCAGACTACATGGCAGTGATATATTGCTTCACATGGAGATGAGGATTTTCGGTTCCATCAAACTTCGTGAAAGATGGCATCTTGAACTTGTACGGAACTTCTTCATCTAGCTCAAATAATTTGTCAACTTCGGACATTTCTTCGGTTTTTAGTTTCTTCTCAAATTTCTTTTCTAAGTCCGCAATCATCTTTTCAACATCAGAAGTTTCGGTTTTCTCCATAGCTGATCTTTCAACAATCTTCAGTTCTTTCTTCTTGTCTTGAGCATCTTAGTAGTATTGAGCCCAATCATCATCATCATCAATGTTCAACTTTTCATCATCAAAAACTACTTCACCAACTTTAGTCTTCCCTTTGTCCCTTGGCTTCTTGGTGCTAGCAGATGCTTCGGCGTGATTTTCTAAAATTGCAGTCAATTGGTTCTTCATGGTCTCAGCTAGGGCCTCTTTTATTTCTTCCATCTTAGCATTAAGGGCTTCATCCACCATTCTTTGAATTTGTTCGGGATCCATTATTTTTGGTGAGCAAGTGATTGAGTCGTTGCTAGATTCTTCACTTTCAGCGTTGGTCAGATTGTCATAAGTGTTTGAACTATCGTAATCCAGGGCTGTGAACCAGAAAGGATTAATGATATGAGATGCAAATGTATGCATGTATGCAATAGACAAAAAAGGACAAATAGGACGTTCCATTCAACCTTATAACATCCACACACGAATGACGAGTCTCTTTTCCTAGGTATATGGTTAACAAAATACCAACATGGGGTATCTTGTTTTTGAATATTTCCCTCGGACGTTTCAACCATTAGTTATATTTTTAAAGATGGAAATCAGTTCATGATAACTCCCATTAATTAGGTTTTAATCCATTCAACCAACTAAAGTAGCTTTTATGCTATATTGGATTAAAACTAAATTAAGAGGTTTATTATAAATAGATTTCTCAATTGAAAAAGCAACTAATGATTCATGCCAAAAATAGGCCCATGATTAATTATTCTTAGTATAAACTAGGCTCACAATTGATTTTTGGTATTTCATAATTGACCCAAATAATTTGCAAGCTCTTTGTAAGAAAAGGTAAAAATAATTTTATTTCTAAGCCCATTGTAAAAAGATTTTAGAAAAAATAGATTTTGGGCTTAGTATTTAGGCCATGAGCAAAAGAATTTTTGATTTGTTTTTAGAATGTCCAAAGTCCATCTTGAAAAGTTTTGAAAATAGCTTTGGTCTTTTAGATTTTAAAGAAAATTTATTTTGAGCTTACAATGCACTTAGGTCATATTAGAAAAAGATCAAACCATGATTTAAACTAAGATAAATTAACCATAGTCAAACAACATGCATTTGGGGTAAAACCTAAGGAAAGTAACTAGGCCAATTACATGAGCTTTAGTCTTTGGGTTAAAAGGCTTAGGTTCCCATAGCAAGTATATACCAAATGGTACGAGACTATGAGTGGTTATGTCATGCTCGATCTCCATACCTTGAGTGAAAGTATGGTATCCCTTACATAATATAACACGGGTAACACGGGCGTCCTAACTCACGCACACGATGCAATCTAATATGATGCAATGGATAATATCATTATAAGAAAGAATAGAATAATATAAAGACCAACGAAATTAACTTCTCTTATCCCCAGTGGAGTCGCCACTTTGAGTGGAGATTTTTGTCCCCACTCCCGGTGGAATAGTTTTTGTGACTTCGGCACTGTTTAGGCTCAGGAACTTAGAAAACACGGACCTAAGTTAAGAGAAAATGGAGTCGCCACCCGGACGGGCCGGGAAAAAGAAAGAGGTGGATGACTCGATTCCTAAGGAATCCCCAACCCCTTAATGGGTTCGAAAAGTTGGGTACGTGTGGGGAAGGTGAGAAATGGCCCAGCACCCCCACAACGGCCGATTCATTGGAACCGGCCTGCTTTACAGGTCTTAATATTATAAAATTCTTAAATATAATAATATTATCCATATTACACACAATAATTGAAATAAAACATCGTTATATTGAAATCAAAGCAATGTCCAAGCAAAATAAATAAATAGACACCCATCCGAGGATGGAAACATGCCCTTACATCACCCATGTCTAAACTAATAGGACACCCACCAAACAGAAGAAACATGCCATTTACATTGGTTTAAAATATAAAAGCTATTTAAATTATATGATATTTAACTAATGAGGTACCCATAAAGTGGAAACATACTTCTTACAACATTTGAAAATCAAAATAAATTGATAAAAGTAAATAGCCACTCATCATAAATAAATCATTCATCAACGATATTAAACATCAATCAAAATATAAACATTCATCCATGATAATTTAAATAAACCAAGCATTGAACTTAAATAAATCAAAGCATATAATAAACTATATAATCAAATAAGAAAAGTAAAGATACAAGTTAGGGTTACTGTTTCTCATTCAAAGTTCTTTAATTAATATTTAGAGTTTTGAAATTTATTGGTTTAGGCTACTGTAAGTTTTAAGGGAATTGAAATGGATTAAGGTTTTATAATTTAAGAGATTGATAAGGTTATTTGATTAACCAAATTAGGGTTTGAGGGGTAAAATCATGAAATTAGGGTTTGGATATTAAAACATTAGGTTTATGATTATTAGCTACTGGATTGTTATTTTTAGGCTTACTGTGTTGAATTTTAATATTTAGGTTTATAATGTTTTAAGGTTCTAAGGATTAGGGTTTAGAAAAACTAGGGTTTAAGATTTTAAGGCAATTAGGGTTTAAGAACACTTAGGGTTTAGATTACTGTCTTGATTTTGGAATTGAAGAAAATAATTTAGAGTTTATAAAGTTTTTAGAAATTGGCAAGACGATTTAAGGTTTTTTGGAAATAGAAAATATTTTTTTAGGGTTTTTAGAAATAAAAGGATCAATTTAGTGTTTTAAGGTTTTGGAAAATTGGTAAGCAGATTAGGGTTTTGGGAATTAATAAAACGATTTAAAGTTTTGGAAAGTTGGAAAGTAGATTAGAGTTATAAGATTTTGAAGAAATAGATTAGGGTTCTTAGATTTTAGAAGAAACAGAAAAACAATTTTAAGATTTTTGAAAAACAAAGAAACGAATTAAGGTTTTTAAAATAAAAAGAAACAATTTAATGATTGAAGCTACCGTAAGGAAAAAAGAGAGTAGATATTCAAACCTTCGTTTGTTGGTTCCACCAAAAATTGCTTCTTGGATGAACAAGGACAAAGGCAAGCAGGTTACTTTTGATGGATTGATTGCTTGGTTGCTTATTCTTCTCTCAAAAAGTCCGATTGTTTTCACTGCCAAAAAGAATTGTTAAAGTCCAATCTCCTTTCAAAGTTTTGTCCTCCTTTTTTTCCCCCTCTTCTATGTCTTTTTAGTCTTATTTATAAGAAATTTGGATGATTAATTTTAATTGTTTAAGGAAACCTGTATTTAATTAGGAAAAGAAAACCGAAACAAAATAGAATTTGATTTCGGAAAAAATTGCGTTGAAAAAATTTCGCTGGCAAAAAAATTGTTGCGGGCTGCTACAAAGGATTGAGAGCGAAATTGGGGCGCTGTGTCCAACACTTTCGGCGACGAATTTTTTTGTCGCCGATTTTTTGGTTACCGATTTTTATTTTTATTTATTTATTATTTTTATTTTTATTACTATAATTATAAAAAATAAATACTAAAATAAATATTATTTAATTAAAATAATATAAAAATTATTTTGGACTAAATAAAATATATTAGACCGGACTGGGTCAAAAATTAAGGGTCTACATTGTAGGAAAAAGGTGCTAATATATATCTACGTGTTGCTTTGATTTGATATGATACCAGATTATGCTATATCTATGTATTGTATCACTTTTCTTGTGATTTTTCAGTTGTTGCAATGTGCTGCTTTGATTTATGAGGTTTTTCACATGAGTTGGGAAGCCTTAGTTGTAGGTGTATGGAGATAGCATGTTGGCTTAGGTAGATAGCATCTCTAAAATATGTTTTCCATAATAATAAAATTAAAATTTTCAATAAAAAAATCATGGGAAGAAGGTGCAAACTTTGTCATTGGGCGAGAAATAGTGCCCACAAATCCTTTAATACCTATCATGAAGCTTTCCATGCATTTAGAGAATTTAGGGAAAATTTTGCAGATAACGTTGAACATGGCAATTTTCCTAGCTCAACATTAGAATTAGGTGAAACGAGAGATGGCTTATAGATTAAATTCCTGGTCAAGTTAATGGTTGGATTGGCAATGTCTAATGTATTGTTATTCAACCATGAAGAATCCGATCATAAATTTTAGATGTTGTATTTTGTAGTCATATGTCTTGAAGTTTCCATCCCAGTAGTGATTGCACTGGCAAGTTTTGATTATCAGATATTATTTTGCAAGTTTTCTATATAGTATTTTATTATTTTTATATTACATGTTCTAATCTTGGGACTATGATTTATTTATGCCATTAAATTGAGCTATTTACATAAACAATTGTCATATCTTGTCATGCCTTGGCATTAAACCATGATGGTTTACTGATGACGGGCTATCCTCAGGGGTAGTCCTAGCTCTTGTAGCTCAAGCTCGGGTGTTGTCTTTGCTCGGGTTATAGCCTGCAAGATAAGAGAGAGATAGGGGGGACTGGGCTTCCCTAGGGGAGGCTCCTATGCCTAAGTTAGTTGGGTCAATTCGAATCAAGAGAGAAGAGAAAGAGAGAGTGAGAGGACCGGGGGGGGGGGGGGGGGGGGGGAGGGACAGGGTCTGGCCCATATCAGTACAATTTGTGAATGTGTTGTCTGTTCAACATCCGGAGCTCGGTGGGACTAGTAGTGCCCAAAATTGAGATCTTCACACTATTGGGATCCCGACTTTAAGGATGATCGGATAAGGAGCTCGGGTGCCAAGCTCGTAAAAAGGAGGAGTAGCTTCAGTTGTCCCCCTCAAGTCATTAACATTTATGTCAAAATCATGCATAAGAGCTCGAAAGAGCTCGGTAGAAAGTGTATGTGCTGACTTATGAAGTATCATAATATGCAGTGATATAGTGTGGAGCTCAAAAAAAAAAAGCTCGGTAAGTAGGGGTACTATCACTAATCCTCCGCTGGTCATTTAACATTTATGTTAAACTAAGGCTTATGACAGATAAGTCAAGCTTGACAAGAGATACAAAAAAATTGAGAGCTCGAGAATCTCGGGAAATGAGTGCTTAAAGATCGCAAAGATGAGGTCGAGGAGTTCAAGAACAAAACTCAATCACCGAAGGCTAGCACGAGTAATACAAAGAAACTAAAAAGAGCTTGGAAGTATACTCTTTGGAATAATCCTGGCATTTATGACAAGGAGTTGATGAAGAGTCCAAAAGGACACATGTCATTCAGAGGAGAAGTGACACTTCAAAAACCGAGGCAACGGTTGGATGAAAACTGAAAAGATGTAACATCTGAGACCTCGAGGGGATCTGACATAAATATAAAATACCGAAAGACTGTAATATGCTCATTCCTAGGGAAGAAGTTCGGGTATATGATGACTTTGCTGACAACCAGTTGATGATCTACGAAGAAGATCTGAGGTCAGGGGTGAGATTCCCTCTGCACCCCTTCCCACTGGCCTTCTTGTGCTACCATAAAATTACCCCCGGTCAGCTCAGCCCTAACTCATGGCAAACTATCACGGGGTTAGAGAAACTGTGCTGGTTGCTCAGGGTTGTGCCTACTCCGTGT
>CANTUV010000254.1:27500-29860 GCA_947685225.1 Garcia nutans | reverse complement strand
GAAATGGGTTTGATTGTCCATTTTTCTGATAGAATATAGAATTTGATATAATATATAAGGCATCTTCCAGATAATTCAAATCGAAGCAATTGGATGTCCGACTCAGGCCTATATGACATGACCGATCAATAGAAATACTCCAACACTCCACCTTTGTCATATATTCCATACATCACACTAGATAGATATCATATTCATGGAATACGATTCACTTTCAAGATGCCTTGGTGGTGAAATGGTAGACACGCGAGACTCAAAATCTCGTGCTAAAGAGCGTGGAGGTTCGAGTCCTCTTCAAGGCATACATACATAATATTGAGAATGCTCATTGAATGAGCAATTCAATAAGAGATCTCGGATCGAATCGATATTGATATACCGATTCGATCCGAGATCTTGGAATTGGAATAAGTTCGGCAGCGGATCACGAAATCTTGGTGATCTTCTTTATCTAATGAATGGGGAGTCCGCTTTGAAAGCGTCCGCCCTGCAACCACCCCCGAGTATATGCTTCAACAGGAATTACACAAGGGTAGTTGATACAATAGAAACCTCTGGTAAAATGCCCGCCCGTAACCCAACGGATAAAGTACATTACATAGCCCGTTTTAGGGATTGGCGACTTACCCATTCAGTGACTTTGGCACTGGATGTTCCCAAAATAAAATGGGCACTCTCGGGTCGGGTGAATTCAATAATAGACGTCTGTTGGCATTCCAGCCTTCCTTCTCCTTTCAGGGCCTATCCGAAAGAGAATCCAGTACTTCTTGGTCGTGAATATCTGAATAGGACGAACCGCCCCGTGGATATCTTTGCTTCGGAACAAAACAATTAGAATTAGGCCCGGTCAACTGGAATGTGTATTATCCATATAGGGGATCCTCCAATTGAGAAGATCCATCGACCTGAGACGAAGAGAAGGGTCTATCTATTTTATTTAGTTATTCATTTAGTTATTCAGTTAAACCAATGATTCGTTATTGGAGCAGATAGCAACAACCACCATTTCATCCGACATACGTATTTTTTATTTTCCAATGGATTTACATCTTTCATTAATGGAAATTTTTTTGATGTAGTGAGTAATAGTTCTGGTTGCTCGCTGTTCAAGAATTCTTGTTTAGGCAGTTCATACCATCCATACATAGTGTTTTGATCTAAGATTTCAATTCTTCCATGTTTCAGCAGTAACATATTGTTCCATGTCCAAAATATGGAAGAAACAGGTGTTTCCACGACTCTACCACCCAGTCAATTCTGTTCCACTTAATCCCTATTTCATGGCCACATATCTTTCAGGCTAAGGAATGAGAAACCTTTCTCCTATTACATGAATCCAATTTTCATTTCATCCGGGAAAAGCCATCTTTTTCTCAACAATGCCTTTGTCATTTGATCCAATAGCGTTCCATTAGATAGGAACAGATTTGATAAATACTGATAACTCTCGGATAGAGTATTAGAACGGAAAAATCCATTAGATAATGAACTATTGGTTCTAAGCCATCTCTGGCGATGAATCAACAATTCGAAGTGCTTTTCTTGCGTATTCTTGATAAACCAGCGTTTATATATAGATGTAGGAGGATCTGTTTGGGAAGTAAGAAGCCCCTTTGACATCTCTTCATCTGCAAAGAATTCTCGATGTGAAAACACAGAGACAAAGGGCTGATCTTTGAATAGGAAAAAGAGTGGATCTGCAGGGTCCCAAATGAATTGGCTTATTCGAAAAAAGCCTTGTTCTTTGGAAGATCTATCTCGTATCTGGTACTGCATGGTTCCACTCTGCAAGAACTCCGAATCATTCTCTTGAAGCTCATCCTCTTCATCATAAATGATCCGCTTGCCCCGAAATGACCTGGCCCAATAGGGAAATCCCAATTCATTGGGCCTTTCGATACAATCAAATAGAAAACCCCAAGGGCGCCATATTCTAGGAGCCCAAACTATGTGATTGAATAAATCCTCCTCTATCTGTTGCGGGTCGAGGACTTCTTCTCCTTCCCCTTCTTCAAACTCCGATTCGTATTTTTCATAGAGAAATCTCTGATCAAGGATAGAACAAGATCCATTTTGCATCATATCTAAGGGACTCTTTGGTTCGGGCCGAAGAAGCAATGTCACTCGATCATTATCAAACTGACTGCAATCTTTTTCTGTACGTGAGGATCCCACCAGAGCGCCTTCTACTTCTAATAGGCCATGAACTAGATCAGAATCATTCTCAATAAGTCCATAATAAGTGATCCCATTTTTTTCATCGGGTCCGGGTAGAGACCAAAGGTCTTGAGCAACCGATCCGGCAGAACAACTCAAAAGATAAAGAAGTATCGTTAATTTCTTCATGCTCGTTCCAAGTT
>CANTUV010000254.1:12500-17500 GCA_947685225.1 Garcia nutans | reverse complement strand
GAAATCCTTTTTGCACAAACAAAATTGCACAAACAAAAGAAAAACTAATCGAATTATGAGTTGTAAATCAAAATAGAAAATTATGCGGATAAGTGGAAGGATGAAAGAAAAAGAGAAAAAGAATATCAATGATATATAATTCCAATATGTAAGGTCTATGAATCATCACATAAAAGATAATGTAGTAAAGCATCAATACCAATTGATCTATAATTAAACTAATCTGTTCATAAAACAAAAAATCAAGAGCCTCGAGCCAATAAAGACTGAGAAGATTGACTCAAGAACAAATTTCATTACAAATTTAATTTTTCATTAAAGGCTCCATTGTAAAATTAAGACCTAACCATTAATGGAGAAGCGATGGGAACGACGGAACCTGTAAGTACATAAGATTTTATTGAAAACAAATCTTAATGATTTATTGGGGGGATAGCGAAATGAACCGGAAGACAATCCATTTAGTCTGCATTTAGTCTGAGAGATCATATCATGGATTACCTCTACAAATGAAATAAATATTGAAAGAGTAAATATTCGCCCGCGAAATTTTTTCTATTATTGGATTTCTAAATTTTAGCGATCTGATATCATATATCATAATTATAATAAAAAAAAAATACAAAAAATTCCATGATTTAGTATATATATTATTTTATTCTATTTTATTCTATATTTTATTCTATTTTATTCTATATATTAATATTATTTTATTCAACAAATTCAACAAACGCATGGAATTTTTTTTAATCATTTCATTCGCGAGGAGCTGGATGAGAAGAAACTCTCATGTCCGGTTCTGTAGTAGAGATGGAATTTCCCATCAACTATAACCCAAAAAGAACCCGATTCCGTAAACAACATAGAGGACGAATGAAAGGAATAGCTTTTCGAGGTAATCGTATTTGTTTCGGCAGATATGCTCTTCAGGCACTTGAACCCGCTTGGGTTACATCTAGACAAATAGAAGCGGGGCGCCGAGCAATGACACGAAATGCACGCCGCGGTGGAAAAATATGGGTACGTGTATTTCCCGACAAACCAGTTACTTTAAGACCTACAGAAACACGTATGGGTTCGGGGAAAGGATCTCCCGAATATTGGGTAGCTGTCATTAAACCAGGTAGAATACTTTATGAAATGGGCGGAGTATCTGAAAATATAGCGAGAAAAGCTATTGAAATAGCAGCATCCAAAATGCCTATACGAACTCAATTCATTATTTCGGGATAGAAATATAGAGCCAAAGGAAAAAAAGACCTTTTGGATACAAAAAAAAATCGCAAGTTTCTTTTTTTGTTTTGGACAAACAATATATCTTTTTTTCCTTTGCTTTGCATTAAAATAACAGATAAAAAAAAAAATGATATGATCCAATCTCAGACCCATTTGAATGTAGCAGATAACAGCGGAGCCCGAGAATTGATGTGTATTCGAATCATAGGAACTAGTAATCGACGATATGCTCATATTGGTGACGTTATTGTTGCTGTGATCAAAGAAGCAGCACCAAATTCACCTATAGAAAGATCAGAAGTAATCAGGGCTGTAATTGTACGTACTTGTAAAGAACTCAAACGTGATAACGGTATAATAATACGATATGATGACAATGCTGCAGTTGTCATTGATCAAGAAGGAAAT
The DNA here is from genome assembly GCA_947685225.1 of Garcia nutans. NCBI lineage: Eukaryota > Viridiplantae > Streptophyta > Magnoliopsida > Malpighiales > Euphorbiaceae > Garcia > Garcia nutans. Next base: position 15,856 of record CANTUV010000254.1, on the reverse strand, counting down.
CCAAAAGGAACTCGAATTTTTGGTGCAATCGCCCGGGAATTGAGACAGTTAAATTTTACTAAAATCGTTTCATTAGCACCTGAAGTATTATAAGATAAAAAATTATAAGATATAAGAATATAAGATATAACATTTAAGTTAAGATAAGTAAGTTAAGATAAGACCATGAGAAATTTATACTATGTTTATCCATTTATTTTATTCTATTTTATTCTATTTTATATATTCTATTATTATTTATATATATTCTATTATTATATATTCTATTATTATGTATTCTATTCTATTTATAGATTTATAGATTCTATTATTATATATTCTATTTATAGATTATTTATTTTATTATAGCTTATATTTTATTATTTTATATCTTATATTTTATTATTTTCTTATTATTTATATTATTATTATATTATTATGATATTATATTATTATTATGATATTATTATATTATTATGATATTATTATTATATTATTATGACTATATATTTATAATTATAAGTTATAATATTATTATTTTATAATATTATTATTTTATAGTATTTTATAGTATTTGAATAAGAATAATTAATAAATTGAATAAAAATAAAAATGTGAATAAATTGAATAAAAATGAAATTAAAATGAATTAGTAAATTGTGTTTCATGCATATACCTTTAACGAATATACCTTTAATAAATTTATATTTATATTTAATGAATATTTATATTTAATAAATTTAAATATTTAATAAATTTAATAAATTGAATATAAATTTAATAAAATTTGAATATAAATTTAATAAAATAAAAAAGAATTAATTAATTCATAAAAAAAAAAAAAGAGTATGTTGATTATATCAAAACTAGAGATCAATAATAATTTTAGTTTATCATGGGTAGGGATCCTATTGCTGACATAATAACCTCTATACGAAATGCTGACATGAATAGAAAAGGAACCGTTCGAATAGCATCTACTAATATCACCGAAAACATTATTAAAATACTTTTACGAGAAGGTTTTTTTGAAAATGTTAGAAAACATCAAGAAAGCAACAAAAAATTTTTGGTTTTAACCCTACAACATAGAAGGAAGAGGAAAGTAGCATATAGAACTAGTCTAAATTTAAAACGGATCAGTCGACCGGGTCTACGAATCTATTCTAACTATCAAAAAATTCCTAGAATTTTGGGCGGGATGGGCATTGGAATTCTTTCCACTTCTCGGGGTATAATGACAGACCGAGACGCTCGACTAGAAAGAATCGGTGGAGAAATCTTGTGTTATATATGGTAATCTTTCTGATATCTGAATTGTATCCAGACTTCCTTTTTGTGAAAAAAAAAAGAGAAAGAACAGGTTTCTAATATCATTCCCATTCCTCTTACATTAGTTAATACTTCAAGGGGATTTTAGAAAGAACAAAAATGGATTCGGGAAAGTTTAATTGCTGAATCCCTTTTTCAATATTATTTCCAAGTTCATTTAGCTAATGAAGATCTGCTTTTAGGTTATGTTTCAGAAAAGATCCAGCGTAGTATATGTATACTCCGTGCCAAAATGGAAGTAAATATTTATAATTTAATTCACGACCAGAGGGGCGTCTATTTTATAGATATAGACTCCGTAACAAGAATTTGAACGATTAGGCAGCTTTTTTTTTTTTTCAACTTTCAAATTCCTTTCAAGATACAATTCAATATTTCAAAATTTAAAGAAACTTATTTTATTCAAACTTCAAAAAAGTATGTATATTCAAGGATGGCAGGCAAATATGAAAATAAGAGCTTCTGTTCGTAAAATTTGTGAAAAATGTCGACTGATACGTAGACGGGGACGAATTATAGTAATTTGCTTCAACCCGAGACATAAACAAAGACAAGGATAATCTTTGTAAGTGGAACTGCTCTAAAGAAAGGATCCGAAGTACAAATAAAAAGAAATAAAAAGAAAGGATCTGTTTTGACATGAAATGGATATATCCATAGACCTCTGACTTATATTTATGAGATGATAAAATATGACAAAACCTTTACCAAAAATGGGTTCACGCATGAATGGACGTATTGGCTCACGCAAGAATGCACGTAAAATACCAAAAGGAGTTATTCATGTTCAAGCAAGTTTCAACAATACTATTGTGACCGTTACAGATGTACGGGGTCGAGTGATTTCTTGGTCCTCTGCCGGCACTTGTGGATTCAGGGGCACAAGAAGAGGAACGCCATTTGCTGCTCAAACTGCAGCGGGCAATGCTATTCGGACAGTAGTGGATCAAGGTATGCAACGAGCAGAAGTCATGATAAAGGGCCCTGGTCTTGGACGAGATGCGGCATTAAGAGCTATTCGCAGAAGTGGTATATTATTAAGTTTCGTCCGGGATGTAACCCCTATGCCACATAATGGCTGCAGGCCCCCTAAAAAAAGGCGTGTGTAAAAATAAATAATAAAAATATTGAAGAGATTTCAAGAGAAATAAATAATTCAATGATTTCACAATATTATTATGGTTCGAGAGAAAGTAACAATATCGACTCGGACACTGCAGTGGAAATGTGTTGAATCAAGAACCGACAATAAACGTCTTTATTATGGACGCTTTATTCTATCTCCACTTATGAAAGGCCAAGCCGACACAATGGGCATTGCGATGCGAAGAGCTTTGCTTGGAGAAATAGAAGGAACATGTATTACACGCGCAAAATCTGAGAAAATACCACACGAATTTTCTACTATAGCAGGTATTCAAGAATCAATACATGAAATTTTAATGAATTTGAAAGATATTGTATTGAGAAGCAATTTGTATGGAACTTGCGACGCGTCTATTTGTGTCAAGGGTCCTGGATATGTAACTGCCCAAGACATCATCTTACCGCCTTTTGTGGAAATCATTGATAATACACAGCATATCGCTAGCCTAACAGAACCGATTGATTTTTGTATTGGATTACAAATCGAGAGGAATCGCGGCTATCGTATAAAACCGACAAATAACTTTCAAAACGGAAGTTATCCTATAGATGCTGTATTCATGCCTGTTCGAAATGTGAATCATAGTGTTCATTCTTATGGAAATGGGAATGAAAAACAAGAGATACTTTTTCTCGAAATATGGACAAATGGAAGTTTAACTCCTAAAGAAGCACTTCATGAAGCCTCCCGTAATTTGATTGATTTATTTATTCCCTTTCTACATGCAGAAGAAGAAAACTTACATTTAGAAAAAAATCAACACAAGATTACTTTACCCCTTTTTATTTTTCATGATAGATTGACTAAATTAAGAAAAAATAAAAAAGAAATAGCATTAAAATACATTTTTATTGACCAATCAGAATTGACTCCTAAGATCTATAATTGCCTCAAAAGG
>CANTUV010000254.1:0-5000 GCA_947685225.1 Garcia nutans | reverse complement strand
CATTCCCTCATGCTTGGCGCCAATGGTTTTTTATTTGAAAAAGAAAACTATGCCTTCGCCATATGAAATATAAAAATTAAGTAATAATAGCATGGCATTTCGAATTCGATATAGATATAAGAATTTTTTTTATTTCTTTTTTTTTTTTTAATATTAGATTATGTATCGAAAGAGTAGTATGAGATATTAAGGGTATTTCTGATTTTATTCTATCAGGTGCCAATTTCAGCGTCACAAACTTTTTTGTTTTCGCACCGGGGGCTCTTAACACTATCTATGTTATGAAAGAGTACGAAAAAAAGATTATATTATTTTCTTTTTTTTTTCAAATAAAAAAAAAGAAACTTTGGGATTGCTAAATCACTGATGAAATAAAGCAACGGGACCACCATAGTATTTTTTTTTTTTAACTCCTCCCAAGGAAAGGGTGGTTATTGGATCATTTACTGATTTAAGCCCGATAAACTCTATATTTTTCTTCGATGAAAGGTAAAAGTGAATTCTATTGTGGAGCCGTATGCAATGTACAAACAATGCCTGTACGGTTGTTCAATTCTATCTTTTTTTTTTTCTTATTATTCTTTATCTCTTCTCGTCATCTTATTATTTATTATGCGAGATAGAATAACCATTTTTTTTTTCTTATATCATCAGGGTAATGATTCATCAACCTATTGCTGGTTTTTATGAGGCACAAATAGGAGAATTTGTCCTGGAAGCAGAAGAACTACTGAAACTGCGCGAAATCCTCACAAGGATTTATGCACAAAGAACGGGAAAACCCTTATGGGTTGTATCCGAAGACATGGAAAGAGATGTTTTTATGTCAGCAACAGAAGCCCAAGCTCATGGAATTGTTGATCTTGTAGCAGTTGCCTAAGAAATAGCAGGAATTTCACGCAAATTGCGATTTGGGATTTTTTTCTTATATCGGAATTTCATTTCAATTTAATATTCTATTAATATTAGAATATTCTATTAATATTAGAATATTCTATTAATATATTAATATATTAATATAGAAAAAATTCATAATCATCCGGTTAGGATCGATCTAAACCAATCCATTATGCATACGATTCAACATGCCAACTATTAAACAGCTTATTAGAAACACAAGACAGCCAATAAGAAATGTCACTAAATCCCCTGCTCTTGGGGGATGTCCTCAACGCCGAGGAACATGTACTAGGGTGTATGTGCGACTTGTTCAGATCGTGAGCTTGGACAAAAGAAAAAATTTTCCACTATCTGTGATCAGTACGGAGGAATAAGATAGAATGGAAGAATCCCCTTCATTATCTAAATTATCTAAAAAAAAAAAAAGATCTATCATATTCGTCTATTGTGTATCAAATTTATGGTTTCATTGGTGCAAATTCAATCACTTCAATTTTCAATTTAAAACGAAACAAATTCCCCATTGGTAGCAAATGATTATCCATTAAGCGGGGGAAATCTTATTTAAATTAAAAGAAAAGGCCAAAAATTATGCCCCTACTCTTGCAAGAACGGACTAACAGGGTCAACTAATTAGCTAATCCTCATAATTAAATACCGTTACTGTATAGATAGATCTAGATCTCCTTGTGAAAGACCTATTACTGGATGGATAATTCATAGGTAGAGCCAAAGAAAAGAGTGTGAACTGTACACGTTAACAATAGCATTGATTAAATAATTAAATGAAGGAGAGGGCTCCGGTGTATAGGGAAGACCTCACCGTTTAAGAAGTAACCATAGAAACGATGGAACCCACAATTTACTATTTATTTATCTATTTCTATTTCTTACTTTATTAGAATTAGAATTCTATTCTTACTTTATTAGAATTATATTATTTACTACTTTTTTTATTATATTTTTATATTTTTATTTTTTTAATACCTAGTATTAATACAGTTTTTTATTTTGAGGTGAAATGCCTCGAAAAAAGAAAAAAAAAATCGTGGGTGGGAAGGTTATAGTAGCAAAAGCCGTTGGAATTATTATTTTATACACTGGAAGAATCCGTTTTGGTATTATAGAAAAGGGAAAAGAATAACTGAAAGAAAGGAAATCAATTAGTTATTCATCAAAGTTTCGTTTATTCAATGACCAGAATTAGACGAGGATATATAGCTCGGAGGCGTAGAACAAAAATTCGTTTATTTGCATCAAGCTTTCGCGGGGCTCATTCAAGACTTACTCGAACTATTATTCAACAAAAAATAAGAGCTTTGGTTTCGGCCCATCGGGATAGAGATAGGCAAAAAATCCATTTTCGTCGTTTATGGATCACTCGGATAAATGCAGTAATTCGCGAAAACGGGGTATCCTATAGTTATAGTAAATTAATAAACAATCTGTACAAGAGCCAGTTGCTTCTTAATCGTAAAATACTTGCACAAATAGCTATATTAAATAAGAATTGTCTTTATATGATTTCCAATAACCTTCTAAAATAAGGAAATTGGAAGGAATCCCTGGAATGTTTTACATGGAATTTCCTGAAGAATGAATTCCGGGAAGGTAGAATAGAAATTAGTATGATAAAATATGATGATAATATGATCAAGTAGTCAAACTGAGCAAAAACATTCAATAAAAAAAAAATTTTCTTCCCCAATTCGTTTTTTTCTTACAACAACGACAATCCATTTTTAATTGTCGAATTTTTTGAACAAAACATCAATCTACGTTTGAATTCGGATTGGAATTTTGATTCAATTGAGGGGTAAGCCTATTTTTCTAAGATCAGTAGTTATAGTGACCAATTCGCTTTTTTTCAAATTGTTTTTCATTATTAAGAAAAGGTAACGAAGATAAAATACGAGCTTGTTTTATAGCAATAGTAATTAATCGTTGTTGTTTTAAACTCAATCTATTCACCCGTCTAGATAATATTTTTCCTTGTTCACTAATAAATCTACTAATTAAACTCATGTTTCTATAATCAATTCGATCCCCCGATTGGATCGGGGGCAAACGCTTACGAAAAGATCGCTTGGGCTTAAGAAAAAGTCGTTTTGATTTTGATTTATCCATGGTTTGTTTATTCCTTATTTTGAAAATCCTATTTCCTTCAATTGGATCAAAAATGATTTAGAATTAAGAAATAGGATTTTGCTTGTTCATTTTATATTTATTCTATTTAAATATATAAATATTTAAATATATAAATTGAATATATAAATTAAATATATAAATATATATTAACTTAATATATATTAATATAACATCTTATATATTAATATGTTTCTATATGAATATGGCATTCATGTCATTTTTCATCCTCCTTGTAAAGTGAACACGCAAGCGATTGATTGCATCTATTTCTTTATCTCCCCGTGAATTGTATGTTTGTAACAATAGGGACAGAATTTTCTCAATTCCAATCGACTGGGCGTATTGTGTCGATTCTTTTGAGTAATATATCTGGAAATGTCTGTTGATTTCTTATTAACACTGTTTCGAACACAACCGGTACATTCTAAAATAACTCTTACTCGGACATCTTTACCCTTGGCCATGAACCTCCTTGGGTTTGTTTATTCACTCAACTCTTCTATTTTACGATCCGAAGTCAAGAAGAAAGGAACGAAAAAAATAGAAAAATAGAAGTTGCTAACTCGAAATCAGATTATGAAAGATTTCATTGCAACTAATATAGTAATAATAAGTAATACAAAGATTTTAAACTATATTTAGATTAGAAATTTAGAATAGAATCACAGTACTGTATTTCATTTAAGTATCTTGTATAATACTGTTGAACTAACCACATTTCCACTTCCCTTCTCTTAATTTAATTGAAGTTAATTTATTTTACTTGAAGCTGGGACCCCGAGTTCCTAGTTTTGCTGAGGTTGAATCCACTTTTTTCTTTTCTAACTTATTCTAATTAAATAAAAAAAGAAGAGGGGGTAGTAGTCACAGATATTTAATTGTATCTCTAATCTTCTTTTCTTCACCCCCCCCCCCTGCGCGTTGATACCTAGAATTAAAAAAAGGGAATGTCAACGCATCTGGGAAAAAACGATTGATCTCTATCAATAGACCTGCTAAAGACCCAAACCATAGAGTACTTATTACTGGTGCGACGGATAGATATGTTTTTAGATCTCGCATTTCAAATCCTCCTTCTTTATTTTTATTGTAATAAATAATGTTTATTTTATTGTAATACATAATGATAATACATATATAATCAGATATATATGTAGTTAAAGGCCACTTGCATTTGTTTTGTACGGGGAATCTCTAATTCAAATTTAAATGTAAACCAATTTTATAAATAAAATTTTCCTTTTCTTAAAAAATACGTCCTTTTTTTTCCCGAGCATTCACAAAATTTACGTAAATATTTATAAATATTTATATAATATCTGATATGTTTGATATGTTATATAATAGATGATATAAGATCAAAAAGAAAATATATATCAATATCAATGGAGAAAAGTATGTATGTGGAAAACAAAACGGGTATTCTGTACAATAACATTGTAAACTAATTGAAAGGGATGTAGCGCAGCTTGGTAGCGCGTTTGTTTTGGGTACAAAATGTCACGGGTTCAAATCCTGTCATCCCTACCTATTACTTCGTCTCTGAGCAATAACGAGGGATCAATTGAGATCAATTAAAATTGGACGTACCTAATCTATAATTTCTATAATTTCTATAATTTCTATCATATTCTATATGATAGTATAGGCATTCAAGATGTATTGGAGTTAAAAAAAGAATCTTTTTACTTACAGTCGCATTTTTTGTGATTGTGATAAGGAAGCGCTCTTAGTTCAGTTCGGTAGAACGTGGGTCTCCAAAACCCAATGTCGTAGGTTCAAATCCTACAGAGCGTGATTCTGTTCTTGTTTTGTTGGGTCAAAATTTATACGGAAAAAACGGGAAAAATAGAAGAGCAATCCGAATTTGACCTCCTGCGGTAACGAAAGGAGGAGGTCAAACAAAACAAGGTATTAATTAATTAAAGGTCTAATTGATCGCCCCCGTCTGT
>CANTUV010000253.1:22500-27870 GCA_947685225.1 Garcia nutans | reverse complement strand
AATTTACATAATAAAATTACTTATATTTATATTATTATATTCTTAGTCTAATTTACTTATATTTTCGAATTTACTTATATTATATTAGATAGATTTACTTATATTATAATTTACTTATATTATATTAGATAGATTTTCTATATATTCGATAGATTTTATTTTTAATCGATTTCCATAGATCTATTTTATCCGCAGAACGCCTCATTCAAGAATTGAATCAAATTGGCCCTTTTAACTCAGTGGTAGAGTAACGCCATGGTAAGGCGTAAGTCATCGGTTCAAATCCGATAAGGGGCTTTTTTGTCCTTTTTTCATAAAACCCAGCGGTAGTATTCCTATTTGAAGTTGGTTGAAGAGGAAATAGAAATGTTTTTGATATTTGTAATAAAAAAGATAAAAAAGTAAGAAACTCTATAATTAATTCTAAATTAATTCTAAAATTAAATTAGAAATTTAAAAAAATTAACATTATAAGGATTTATACCATATTAATACTATATTAAACTATATTAAAATTTAAAATTATTAATTATTAAATTGAATTATTAAATTATTAAAAATGAAATTTATATTATAATTATATATATTATATATATTATAATTATAAGGATTTAGACTATAGTATTTTTTTATACTACTTTATACTACATTAAATATAGTATATATTTTCAAATATAGTATATATTTTCGAGTTATAAAATATTAATTCTAGTTATAAATATAGTTATAAAGTTGAACATTTATTTATATAATGAATAATGATAAATTGGCTCTTAAATCGCCAAATTTTCTTATTTTCCATTATTCTAATCAAATCAATTAAAAAGATTAGATTAGAAATCAATAAAAGAAAAAGTAAGTGGACCTAACCTATTGCATCGTGACTATATTTATTATTCTGATATTAAAATTCGATATAGGTGAAATTGAAACAGTAGCTTTGCTTTTTCTTTCATTTTCATATTTCTTTTTCTTTGAACTCCGAAAAAATCTGTCGATATTTCTGATTAAATCTTCTTGTTCTTAGTTATTCTATAGGAATAAATCACTATTCCCTTCCTCCATAGAAAAGAAGCCATAACATAAGACATAGAAGAGACTTTTTAAATATCTTTCTTTGATTCAGATCAATTTCTATTGATATTTCTACCTATATAAGATTTATATATTATATAAGATTTATATATAATAAGATTGATATATCTATTAAATCATGGCTTCATGTACCAAATATTTTCATATCGTCGCATACAATATTTTTTTTCCGACAATGTAGAATAGGTGTGAGAAAAAGACTTTCATTTTTAAATACTTTCATTTAAAGTTTTCTATTTATTTAATATTGTTTGTATTGAATTAAATAATAGGAAAATTCATTCTCTTTCTTCTTTTCTGGCAGATAGAAATTAAATAGAAAAAATATTCGAAGTGTCTTTCTTGCCTTGACCTGTGAAATATTCTGGTTTTTTTATCTGAAAGAAAAGGAAATATAAGAAAGATGGCGAGAAAGAATAAAGTATAAAATAATAAAATATAGGAAACTGTAGCAGTTTTTAATGCACGAAGTAAGTTTGAGGATCAACTAGTAACGAGAGGGAGATCGTTTGTTCCTTGAACAGTTCTTTCAAAAAATGCGTCTATCTGATTGATGAGTCATAAAAAAATTCATGATTCGCGTGGTTATTAAGACTATAAGAAGGAATAACCGAATTGAATTCATGAATTTACCTAAGTCGGGTTATGGACCGATAAAGAATTTTTTTCTTCGAAACCCATTAGAAATTAAAAGGGACAGTGTACGAAAAATCAAATCATACATAAATGGTAGAAGCTTCAAAGGCCCTGAAAATGCTATGAGGTGTTCGGAAATGGTTGAAGTAGTTGAAAAGGAGGATCGCGATGACTATAGCCCTTGGTAAATTTACCAAAGAAGAAAATGATTTATTTGATATTATGGATGACTGGTTAAGGAGGGACCGTTTCGTTTTTGTAGGTTGGTCCGGTCTATTGCTCTTTCCTTGCGCCTATTTCGCCTTAGGGGGTTGGTTCACAGGTACAACCTTTGTAACCTCATGGTATACTCATGGATTGGCTAGTTCCTATTTGGAAGGTTGCAACTTCTTAACCGCCGCAGTTTCTACTCCTGCTAATAGTTTAGCACATTCTTTGTTATTACTCTGGGGTCCTGAAGCACAAGGAGATTTTACTCGTTGGTGTCAGTTAGGTGGTTTGTGGACTTTTGTTGCTCTCCACGGTGCTTTCGGACTAATAGGTTTTATGTTACGTCAATTTGAACTTGCTCGATCCGTGCAATTGCGACCTTATAATGCAATCGCATTCTCTGGTCCAATTGCTGTTTTTGTTTCTGTATTCCTGATTTATCCACTAGGTCAGTCTGGTTGGTTTTTTGCACCTAGTTTTGGTGTAGCAGCTATATTTCGATTCATCCTTTTTTTCCAAGGGTTTCATAACTGGACGCTGAACCCATTTCATATGATGGGAGTTGCCGGCGTATTGGGCGCTGCTCTGCTATGCGCTATTCATGGTGCTACTGTAGAAAATACTTTATTTGAAGATGGTGATGGTGCAAATACATTCCGTGCTTTTAACCCAACTCAAGCTGAAGAAACTTATTCAATGGTTACCGCTAACCGCTTTTGGTCTCAAATCTTTGGGGTTGCTTTTTCCAATAAACGTTGGTTACATTTCTTTATGTTATTTGTACCAGTAACCGGTTTATGGATGAGTGCTCTTGGAGTAGTCGGTCTGGCTCTGAATCTACGTGCCTATGACTTCGTTTCTCAGGAAATCCGTGCAGCGGAAGATCCTGAATTTGAGACTTTCTACACTAAAAATATTCTTTTAAACGAAGGTATTCGTGCTTGGATGGCGGCTCAAGATCAGCCTCATGAAAACCTTATATTCCCTGAGGAGGTTCTACCACGTGGAAACGCTCTTTAATGGAACTTTATCTTTAGCCGGTCGTGACCAAGAAACTACCGGTTTCGCTTGGTGGGCCGGAAATGCCCGACTTATCAATTTGTCCGGTAAACTACTGGGAGCTCATGTAGCTCATGCTGGATTAATCGTATTCTGGGCCGGAGCAATGAACCTATTTGAAGTGGCTCATTTCGTACCGGAGAAACCAATGTATGAACAAGGATTAATTTTACTTCCCCACCTAGCTACTCTAGGTTGGGGGGTAGGTCCTGGTGGGGAAGTTATAGACACCTTTCCATATTTTGTATCTGGCGTACTTCACTTAATTTCCTCTGCCGTATTGGGCTTTGGCGGTATTTATCATGCACTTCTGGGTCCTGAGACTCTTGAAGAATCTTTTCCATTTTTTGGTTATGTATGGAAAGATAGAAATAAAATGACAACAATTTTAGGTATTCACTTAATCTTGCTAGGTCTAGGTGCTTTTCTTCTAGTATTCAAGGCTCTTTATTTTGGGGGCGTATATGATACCTGGGCTCCGGGGGGAGGAGATGTAAGAAAAATTACCAACTTGACCCTTAGCCCAAGTGTTATTTTTGGTTATTTACTAAAATCCCCCTTTGGCGGAGAAGGATGGATTGTTAGTGTGGACGATTTGGAAGATATAATTGGAGGGCATGTATGGTTAGGTTCCATTTGTATACTTGGTGGAATCTGGCATATCTTAACCAAACCCTTTGCATGGGCTCGCCGTGCACTTGTATGGTCTGGAGAGGCTTACTTGTCTTATAGTTTAGGTGCTTTATCCGTTTTTGGTTTCATTGCTTGTTGCTTTGTCTGGTTCAATAATACTGCTTATCCTAGTGAGTTTTACGGGCCTACTGGACCAGAAGCTTCTCAAGCTCAAGCTTTTACTTTTTTAGTTAGAGATCAACGTCTTGGGGCTAACGTCGGATCCGCTCAAGGACCTACCGGGTTAGGTAAATATTTAATGCGTTCGCCTACCGGAGAAGTTATTTTTGGAGGAGAAACTATGCGTTTTTGGGATCTACGTGCTCCTTGGTTGGAACCTCTAAGAGGTCCAAATGGTTTGGACTTGAGTAGGTTGAAAAAAGACATACAACCTTGGCAAGAACGCCGTTCCGCGGAATATATGACCCATGCGCCTTTAGGTTCGTTGAATTCTGTAGGTGGCGTAGCTACCGAGATCAATGCAGTCAATTATGTCTCTCCTAGAAGTTGGTTAGCTACCTCTCATTTTGTTCTAGGTTTCTTCCTATTCGTAGGTCATTTATGGCACGCGGGAAGGGCTCGCGCAGCTGCAGCAGGATTTGAAAAAGGAATTGATCGTGATTTTGAACCTGTTCTTTCCATGACTCCTCTTAACTAACTGAGACAAGAGATCCAATACTTAAAATAGGAATCAATTTGATTCTACAATACATATTATATTGATTGGAGGGTCGGGTCATACTTAAAAAGAAAAAGTATTCCTTTTTCTTTTCAACTCATTTAGATCTCATTTCTTTTTTTCCGGCTCGGCTAGGTGGGATAGCCGAGCCAGTTACATTTATGATACTGGGCCAGTCAAAACCAATAAAGACATAAATATATTCATCAAGAAAAGGAGAGAGAGGGATTCGAACCCTCGATAGTTCGCAAAGAACTATACCGGTTTTCAAGACCGGAGCTATCAACCACTCGGCCATCTCTCCGAAAGATAATTTCTATTTTACTATTTTATTTTTTTCCGCCGAATAGAATAGAACGTAGTCATAGGAGCTGATACCGGCACTTTACTATAGAAAGATATTTGGTGTGAGTCGATAAGTCTATTTATCTATAATATATAGATAGATGCAGGATCTAGCATGACCCTTTGTGAAGTAAAAAACTACTCGTGACCCCATGTTCAAATAAAATGGGCAAGGGGTGATAATAAGTCATATAGAATCAATGGATTCATGGCACAATCCCCCATGATGCTTTTTTTTTTTTACAATTTTTTTTTGTTTTGGCTGATAGAGGGATCAAATGGTATAGTTCTTTTTTTGTTGGTAGCTTGGAGGATTAGAAACATGACTATTACTTTCCAATTGGCTGTTTTTGCATTAATTGCTACTTCATCAATCTTGCTGATTAGTGTACCCGTTGTTTTTTCTTCTCCTGATGGTTGGTCGAGTAACAAAAATGTTGTATTTTCCGGTACATCATTATGGATTGGATTAGTCTTTCTGGTAGGTATCCTTAATTCTCTCATCTCTTGAACCTATTTGTTCCAGATAAAAAAATGAAATGACCCCTCCCCCGAATTCTTTCGGGTTGCGAAACACATTAAAATTCAATATAAGTCTAAGTTCCCAAAATACAAATAAAGAAAACAAAAAATTAGAGGGAGGGGTCAAACTTTTATAAATGAATTCTAATTCA
>CANTUV010000253.1:5000-15000 GCA_947685225.1 Garcia nutans | reverse complement strand
ACTAATAGGGATAACAAACAATTAGATAACAAACAATTAATTATAACAAATTTGTTATAAGAAAGAAATATAAAAATATAACAAATAAAATACTAAAAAAAAATACTAAAAAAAACTAAATAAGAAATCCAAAACAAAGAGAGTGCTCTTTTCTTATTCGAAACGCCTTGTGATCTTCAACCAATTCTGCGCTTCAATATAATTTCCGGGAGTAAGTGCTATAGCTTGTTTCCAATACTCCGCGGCTTGATCGAACCAAACCTCCGCAATTTCAGAATCTCCCTGCCGAATGGCCTGTTCTCCTCGGTCAGAATAGGCGAGCAAATTCCTTCCATTAGAACCGTACTTGAGAGTTTCCTACCTCATACGGCTCAGAAATCCATTTTTTTTTGGTGTCCCATTTTTTTCTCGAGTTGTCCAAAAAAGGTTAATTACATGAGTTTCAAACTTGAATTTTGATTAATAATCAGTTTTCTCTTTCTCTCCCACCTTCAGAAGAATAAAGTGTAGGCGTTCTACTATCGTTAGAATTTTCTGAAAGGTAACTATCTCGGTTTTATATATTTTATATCTAAATATATATAGAATCTTTGAAAAAGACCTTCCCTCATAAGAAAGACTTACGATCTTTGGGATTTAATGCTACACCGCTGCTCAATACTTGAGGGGATCGACTCTGTTACATAAGTTGATTCCTAACTTTTGTCTCATATTATGACATAAGTAAGCAGTTCTTATTGTATCGTCCAAAAATCTCGCTAATTGATCTTTACGATGCTTCCTCTATCAATTAGATCCTTTATCCATAGAATAAAGTATCTAGGCATTTTTTTTCTTCATATTTTGACTTCTATGAAGTTGCTTTCTTTGCTACAGCTGATAAAAAATCGTTGTTTTGGACGATGCATATGTAGAAAGCCCATTTCTAGTAATTTTTTTTTCTTTTTTTTTTCTATAGTGGAGATAGTCGCACGTAATGACAGATCACGGCCATATTATTTAAAGCTTGTGGTAAGAAGGGGTTTCGTTCTAGTGCTCGAAAATAATATTCCAAAGCTTTTGTGTGTTCGCCATTACTTGTGTGAATAAGGCCTATATTATAGAGTATATAACTTCGATCATAGGGATCAATTTCTAGCCGCAAAGCTTCATAATAATTCTGTAAAGCTTCTGCATAATTTCCTTCGGATTGAGCAGACATTCGTTACGGTCGTCGTTCGATTCAAAGAATCTCCGTTCCAGAACCGTACGTGAGATTTTCATCTCATACGGCTCCTCCCTTTTGTTCATAATGAGAATAATACATAAAAAAAAAGGGGGAGTGAAATATTCTCATTATGAACTGAGCGGGGCTAGCGTTTTTACAAGAAATCTCTAGCCAACCTTCCTGCAAAAGATCTTTTCTTAACATCAATCATTTTGATACTAGATAAAAATATTAAGTTAACTCTAACAATTTCTTTGTCCTCAATCTTCCTTAATTTCTAGGAATTAGTCACTTCAACAGTCTTCGATGGTTATACGGGTATCCAAGGTACGAACGAGATGGATGTTTGTTTTCTCAACCATTCTTCTTAGTCCCGATCCAAATAAAGAAAAGGGATAATTTCTAACAAAGTTTTCGTGTTGTTGATTCCTAGGCGTAGTGATTCTTCCTCTCTGCCGCCTATTGGTACTAGTGGGGTAGGGTTAACCTACAATACAGAACCCATAGCCATAGGTGTAACCTTTCGTTCAATGCTAGAATTAACAATTGAAGCATCTGAGGCTGCATTAATCGAGGATACCCGACAGAAGGAATTGTTTTATTTAGAAACTTAGAAACTTCACCTTCAACAAGCATAGAGTTATTTCAAATCTTTCTATTACGATTAATGTGTCTTTCTCTTAAGACTGGAAGCGGTAAATAAAAAAAATCAAATCACACCATCTCTGTAATAAGTAAATGCCTCTTTTTCTCCCGAAGTTGTCGGAATTATTCGTAATAAGATATTGGCTACAATTGAAAAGGTCTTATCAATAAAATTTCCAGTTATCCGGGATCTAGGCATAGGTAGCAATCCATTTTAAAATTTCTTTTAATTACTAATTACCTCTTATGAGAAAAACGATCCCACAAAAAAGGAATTGTACAGTACAAAATAACATAAAAACAGACTCAATTTATAAAATTATAAAAAACAAAAAAAAAAGATAGACCAAGCATTCGAGTCGTTCCAATCCAACGATTTAAGCCGGTATAGATATCAAAAAAAGAAGGAGTAGCCGTTTTCCTAAACAGGAATAGATATATCTTTATTGTTTTTATTTTTAACAAAGAGTTTTTCACAAAAACAAAAAAATTATCTTTATCCCCCAATTTCGAAGGAAAGTTCTTTATTTGATTAATAATTTTCTTTTTTTTTTAGTTCGAATTGATTGTACGTACCATACCTGTCCAACAATCTAATATGAATGACTCGCGATTCACTCGGTTTCTGGGCCATAATCATTATGTAGGAGAGATGGCCGAGTGGTTCAAGGCGTAGCATTGGAACTGCTATGTAGGCTTTTGCTTACCGAGGGTTCGAATCCCTCTCTTTCCGTACCTTCATCTAATTTTTCAATGTTACTGATCGCAATGTATCAAACCTCATAACAATGGGTATCCTTATTCTAACAGTTAAACCTTTCCTTGCTATAGCTTTTCTATTCCTAATTTCTGCGGTACAGAAAATACTGGAAAAAAATGGAAAGGAATGAAAATATCCCTATCGTTCAATGAAAATATCCCTATCGTTCTATGATATAGGAATGGGAGAAAAATCCCCCGATCAAACCCTTGCTTTTGGTTTCTTTACTTAGGCGACAAGGGGCAAAATTTCCCGAACCCTTGTTATTTTAGTTAGGCTTAAGTCTGACGAGAATAATATTCTACCACCAGCAATTCATTTATTTTCAAGCCAACCCATTTACTATCTATTATTTGATTGACCAATCCTTTATATTGGAATGGGTGAAGAGTCAAATGTTTTGGCAATTCCTCCTGGGGGGATGAATCAAGATAATTTTGAATCATAGCTCTAGATTTTTCTTCATCCTTTGCTGTAATAATATCTCGGGGTTGGCAGCGATAACTTGGTATATCTACTATACGACCATTAACTAAAATATGTCTATGATTAACTAATTGGCGGGCTCGAGGAATAGTTGACGCCATCCCCAATCGAAAAAGGATGTTATCCAAACGCATTTCAAGTAATTGTAGTAAAATCTGACCTGTTGACCCTTTGGCTTTTGCGGCGATACGAACGTATTTAAGTAATTGTCGTTCTGTAAGACCATAATGAAAACGCAATTTTTGTTTTTCTTCTAAACGAATACGATATTGAGATTTTTTACCGGAGCGTGATTGATTTCTAAGATCGCTCCCGGCTCTAGGCCTTTTACTAGTTAGTCCCGGTAAAGCCCCCAGACGGCGTATTTTTTTGAAACGAGGCCCTCGGTAACGTGACATAAAAACTCCTTGTTTTCCTTATTTTATTGAATTTTCAGAAACCTAAATTAAAACTGAACTAAAGGATAAATATGATAAATGAAGCAAAATCTACTGAAGTAGTATACTACAAAAAATAATGAGATGGATTGTATCAATATCCGGACCTTTTTGTATATATACCAATAATGTATATATAAAAAGAGGCCCTTTTCGTGCTCTTGATTTGTTCTACAGAGATTTAACTACTCGAACTTTTATTCATAGTTGGAAGTTTCCAACACATAATAACCGGGCATCCTTGGAAAAAGGGAAAGAGGCCTTTTAAAGATTAAAGAAGCCTTTTCAATATTCTTTGATTTCAAAAAAACATTATCAATCATGTAAAAACAAATAGAGAAAAGCCAGCTATCGGAGTCGAACCGATGACCATCGCATTACAAATGCGATGCTCTAACCTCTGAGCTAAGCGGGCTCGCATAACAGAAATTGCACATGTATAGGAATTTAGTAAACTAATGGAATCTTGGCTATTAACTTTTTATTCTTTTTATTGTTAGTTATTTTCATTCTTAGTTATTCATAATTAATATGAATATGGAAAAAAAAGAATCGATCGTTCGAGTATTCAAAATTGCACGAGAAAAAAATGAGAGTAAGAGAAGTATATATAATAAATGTGGTATATATACATCTATATTGAATTGCAGGTAGAGAAATGATAGAATCCTTTCTGATTAGACTATATAAGGGTTTCTGATAGAGATGTAAAGAAGATAGATACGAAAAAAAAAGAAGAAACACTTTTTATTATAATTGGTATCTAATGACTTCAACAGTTCCAGTAGAATATAAATGAAAAAGGGGGGATGGGATAATAATAAGATCTTAATCTCAAAACAAAAAAGGGGATATGGCGAAATTGGTAGACGCTACGGACTTAATTGGATTGAGCCTTGGTATGGAAACTTACTAAGTGATAACTTTCAAATTCAGAGAAACCCTGGAATTAAAAATGGGCAATCCTGAGCCAAATCCTGTTTTCCGAAAACAAACAAAGGTTCAAAAAGACAGAATAAAAAAAAAGGATAGGTGCAGAGACTCAATGGAAGCTGTTCTAACAAATGGAGTTGACTGCGTTGCATTAGTAAAATAAAGAAATCCTTCCGTCAAAACTCCAGAAAGGATAAAGTAAAGGATAACCCTATATACATACGTATACGTATTGAAATACTATCTCAAATGATTAATCAAATGATTAATAGGAGCCGAATCCATATTTTTTTATCTTTATATGAAAAATGAAATAAAAAAAAATTGTTTTGAATTGATTCCAAGTTGAAGAAAGGATTGAATTTTAATTGATCAAATCATTCACTCCATAGTCTGATAGATAACTGATTAATCGGACGAGAATAAAGATAGAGTCCCATTCTACATGTCAATATCGACAACAAGGAAATTTATAGTAAGAGGAAAATCCGTCGACTTTAGAAATCGTGAGGGTTCAAGTCCCTCTATCCCCAAAAAAGGCCCGCTCGACTCCCTAATTTAATTATTTTTATCCTATTCTCTCTGTTCGTTAAATGAACATCTTTGAGCAAAACAAGGAATCCCCATGGGAAATTGGAATGATTAACAATCCAAATCATTATTCGAACTGAAATTTACGAAGTCACCTTTTTATTCTTTCTTTTTATTTTAAAGATACAAAAAAATTTAAAGATACAAAAACATTCCAGGTCTGGTAAGACTTTAGAATACTTTTTCGTCTTTTTTTTAATTGACATAGACCCAAGTCGTTTAGTAAAATGAGGAAGACGACGCGTCGAAAATGGTCGGGATAGCTCAGCAGGTAGAGCAGAGGACTGAAAATCCTCGTGTCACCAGTTCAAATCTGGTTCCTGACACATGATACATTTATGTATGAGTATCTATTCTACAACTTAATTAAATTAATTGATATAGATCGGATATAGATCGGCATACATATTCATTAATACATATTCATTAAGAGCATAGATTATGATATATGCTTAACTTATCCATCTAAATGTCCATCTAAATGTCGGGAGATATAGCCTTTTTAGATTTTTATATTATAAAAAAAGTATATAAAAAAAAATAAATAAAAAAAAAATTAGATTAGGTTTCCTCTTCTTTTTTATTTGATTTGTTTATAATGTAATGTGTCTCCTCTCGTTCAAAAAGAACGTTTCTTCTTCATATAGATTCAAAAGGTTAGAGTTAAATTAGTTAGTTAAAATCGAGTCTATATCTCTAGGAGTTGAAGGGTGGAAATATCCAAGTTTCATCTCAGATACAGTATAAATAGAATCTGATCCTCTTTCATTTCTTTGTATTTATTTTCTTTCATATTCTATTTTTTCATTCCCTCCTATGTTATGTGACTTTATATAGCATAGCTCATCTAAGGCATGCGTGCGGTACAAAGTTCATAATGCAGAATTCGTTTAGTTCATCCTATTAGCTCGACTCGTCCAAAAAAATAAATACCTTCCAAATTTGAGAATTCAATGAATCCCTAATTGTATTATTTTATTTATTTATTTAGTCTATCCATAATAATATGAATTAGTCTATCCATAATAATATGAATTAGTCTATCCATAATAATATGAATGAGACTTTAATGACTCTGTTAATCTATAAGAGAGCGTACAAATATTCCTTGAATACCTGAAGTTGTAACACTGAAGATTAGTTTATTATTATTCAATGAGCAGCTTGTATTTCATAAAAATTGGGAGCAATATAATCCTTACGTAAGGGCCACCCTACCCAACTTTCCGGCATTAAGATACGTTTCAGACGCGGATGATTATCATAAAAGATTCCCAGCATATCATATGATTCCCTTTCTTGAAAATCCGCACTTTTCCAAACCCAGAAAACAGACGGAATTCTAGGATTCTTCCTTGGGGCAAATACTTTTATACATACTTCTTCTGGTTGATCTATACCATACTCTATTCTCGTAAGATGATAGACACTAGCTAACAGCCCGCCGGGTGCTACATCATAGGCACATTGCGAACGCAGATAATTGTAACCATATACATATAAAATGACAGCAATGGAATGCCAATCTTCGGGCTTTATTTGTAAAGTTTCTATTCCTTGGTAATCAAAACCCAAAGATCTATGAACTAGTCCATGTTTGACTAGCCAAGCAGACAAATGACCCTGCATCTTTTTTTCTCTCTCCCGCATTTATATTTGTATAATATTAAGTATTTCACATTTACGATGAAATTTATGAAGATTGACTTGTCTTTTGGTATTCTGTACAAACGAATCCTTCCTTTAATTTACTAATTCGTGGGACGATACTGACTTTTTATATTTGAAAAATGTTTCAGGAGGGATCTTTGAAGTAGACGGCGGTTGATAGAGTAATCCTCGATCATAATTTCCAGTATGAGTAGTGCGTTCAATATTAAACTTGTGATTGGTAGTAAAACATCGATTCCCCGGTTGAGACCTAATTCGATCTTCATTAATTTCTCGAGATATTTTTTTACGAAGTTTTGTTATAGCATCTATAACCGCCTCCGGTTTAGGCGGACAGCCTGGCAAATAGACATCTACAGGAATTAGTTTATCGACTCCCCGAACAGTACTATAAGAATCGGTACTAAACATCCCCCCTGTAATTGTACATGCCCCCATGGCAATAACATATTTTGGTTCTGGCATTTGTTCATATAGTCTCACTAAAGAAGGAGCCATTTTCATGGTTACTGTGCCGGCTGTTAAAATCAGGTCCGCTTGTCTAGGACTAGATCTTGGTACTAGTCCATAACGATCAAAGTCGAATCGTGAGCCTATTAATGAAGCAAATTCAATGAAGCAACAACTGGTACCATAGAGAAGTGGCCATAAACTGGAGAGTCTTGACCAATTTGAAAGATCATTTGATGTAGTTGAAATAACTGAAATTTGAGTTGTTTGATCAAGTAAGGGAAACTCAATAGAAATAGAATTCATAATTGTCTCAATGTTATTTTTTTTTTTTCGTTGTTTTTGCGGAATATTCAAGAACTAAGACCATTCTAATGCTCCTTTTCTCCATGCATAAACTAAACCAACAATTAGGATAAGCACGAAAATTAAAGCTTCTATAAATACGGATAACCCCAATACATCAAAACTCATTGCCCATGGATAAAGAAAAACAGTTTCAACATCAAAAACAACAAAAACTAGAGCAAACATATAATAACGGATTCGAAATTGTAACCAAGCATCGCCCATTGGTTCTATACCCGATTCATAACTAGAAAGTTTCTCCGGCCCTTTGCTAATCGGGGATAAAACTCCGGAAATTAGAAATGCTAAAATAGGAACAACACTTGATATTATTAGAAATGCCCAGAATATATCATATTCGTAAATCAGAAACATAGGTGCACTCCTATGAATGTGGAAAATATACTGGATTAGTCGAGTCAAATTGGAATTAATTCCTAACTCATCCATAACCGGTTAGTCAAAACAACAATTTATTTTGCTTCAACCACCTAGTTTTCTTTGTTTGCTTTGGTACATGTCTCCTTTCAAGATTCATCGACTATAATTTTTCCATTACGTTTACTTCGATTTTTTCGATATTGATATAATATTGATATAGTATAAATAGATATTGCTCTTATATAAATCTCCTCTCGCCTTTTCACTTCACTTCGAATTCTCTCTAAAAAATGGGGAATTCAAAATATTATTTTCATTTTTTATATTATTTTTTATATAATATTTTATATATATTTCTATTTTCTATATTTTTATTTTAATTATAGAATTAATTTCTATATATATTTCTATATATTTTATATATTATAAATTATTAAATTATATATATATATATTTTATATATATTTCTATATATTTTATTTTATATATATTTTTTTTTCTTTTTTTTTTTATATATATATTTATATATATATATATATTAATATTTTATTTATTTTTTTTTATTTTTAGGGCTATACGGACTCGAACCGTAGACCTTCTCGGTAAAACAGATCAAACTGATTATTATCCAAATGATTCGAACTTTTTCAAAGACCCAACATGCGTTTTTTTTTGCATTGGGCTCGTTCATTAACTGATATAAATAATCAGTTAGTCTACCATAATTCTCTTGGCCGAAAGATAAGAAGATGGCTCCATGTGCTCTGATTTATGGATTCCGATCCGAGAGCACTACCAAAGTGTTTCAAAGAAGGATTTATCCTGACGTAGGTCTGCTTTTTTTGGCTTAGATCAACCTAAGTTAAATGGAATCTCCCTCGCCCCGCTTCTGCTTAAAGAATTAAATATGAAACTTCATACACCTTAAAGTTCATAGGATAGGACGAAAAGATAATTTTTTGAGGTCCTTATACTCCTTATGCCTAGCATTGAATAGACTGGGTATTCACCTTATCAAGGTCTTAAATCAATGATGGGTTCTATTGGGCGTCTAAAAAGGCACCTAAATTGGACCGAACCCTTTATGTCAGGCTATTGTTCTTTTGTTCCCTAAAAGTCATGGAGTAAGACATCGATTTCTCAATAAGTCTGTTGATTACATGATGGACTCCTTTGAAAAAAAAAAAACATTGGCGCGCGTGTAAACGAGGTGCTCTACCTAACTGAGCTATAGCCCTTGTGTTTGTGATACATATTTTATCATGTCGATAATTTCTTGTCAAGATACAAGATAAATATTATATGATCCAACATCCTATTTCTTTGATCTCTTTGATCTGTATTGCTTATAAATAATATTCCATTTATAATTAATATTACATTTATAACCCATCGATGGGACGGATTCCATTTCTTTCTCTTTGTGATGATAAATGACCTACTTAACTCAGTGGTTAGAGTATTGCTTTCATACGGCGGGAGTCATTGGTTCAAATCCAATAGTAGGTAGAACTTATTAGATATCAGAATCAGTGCTATCTAATAAGTTTTTTTACTCACCTTATTTACTTTATTGAATTGATTTTTTTCTCTTTTTCGTTCCATTCTATTTCATTTTTGAATTGAAAAAAAAAAAAAAATTTCGTTGTATTAGAATCTGATTCTACTTATGATTCTATTCAATTGTCCAAAAAAAAAAATCGGGTGTATAAACAGAACTTCTGGTTATACAGAAGTTCTTTTGATTATTCGGACGCACCAACTAGTTATAGTTATGAAATTTCATTGATAGCCTCTACGCGTGCCCTAGCTCGTCTGAGAGCTAGATTTGCCTCAATTATTTGTCTCCTGCCTTCCGCTTTTTTCAAATTAGCTTCTGCTATTTCAAGAGTTTGCTGAGCTTCTTGTGGATCAATGTCACTACCCTTCTCTGCATCATTTACTAAAACAGTAATCTCATTATTGCCTATTCTAGCAAAACCACCCATCAGAGCCATCGTTAACCATTGGTCAGTAAGGCGTATTCTCAAAATACCGATATCGACAGCTGTGGCAATAGGTGCATGATTTGGTAATACGCCAATTTGTCCA
>CANTUV010000252.1:12500-38821 GCA_947685225.1 Garcia nutans | reverse complement strand
AGAAGTCGTGTCCGTCCCGGACATCTGCAACGTCCTCCCACGCTTTTTTTTATTTTAAATATAGGACAAAGGAAAAGACTGACCCATTCGGTGACTTTCGCGGTCGCCCTCACTGAACCGACTTGAATCTGAACTACGATTCAGATCAAGTCTGACCGAAATCGGATTTCCTTTTCGTGCCATATGCGCTTAGACTTTACTTTTTCCCCTTTTTCTTCCCGGTCCAATATTTGTCTCGAAAGTCCGTGTAAAAGCAAACTCTCAAAATTGTTGATCCTTCAGTGATCTTACAACGGTTTTTCCATTGTAAATTCGTACGGAGCAATTAAGAATTCCGGCAAAATAGAAGATCTACGTGACCCAATTTTCCTGTTCAAAAGAGAGATTTTCGCCTTTCCTCCCTGTCTCCATTCTGATTGATTCGCTTCTTCCTTCGCGCAAGCGCTTGGTTCGCCCCTTGTTGTGTTGCATTTCGTGATCCTCCGCTTCAGTCTACGTTTTTCGGATAGCCGGGATCCGACGTTGATTTCCGATTTCAATGTCAGCTCCAGGGTTTGGTCGGCCCATCTGGTTAGTCTGGTTAGTTCAGCTATCACTGCTGGAAGCCCCTGCGGTTGTTCGGCTGCGTACTCCCCGTCCGCGTATCTCACACTCTCAAGCATCTTTTTTATTTCATATTTCATTTTTCTTTCTATCCATAGGTCGGCTTCGTGCAGATAGATGTTTGCCGGGGGAGATTGGTGCTCCTTGAGGTATGCCCTTCCGGTGGGTTGTTCTCTTCTCTGTCTTTTCCATCCAGTGCCCGCACTGCGTCAGAAAATCTTCGTCTTCGATCTCTCTTCGCAACGCAATAAAGAAGTCTAACAGTTTTTCTCGGCATTTATCTGTCTTTTAAGTCATTGATCTCATATCTATAAGCAGGGGGGTCTGCGTTCACTATTAAGCCTACGCCCGTCCATTCCTTTCAAGCCGCCCTTAGACTCGTTACGCTGTTCTACTGAACTCGTTGGCTCCGCGCTCTATTCGGGCGGAACCCGGTTCGAGAACCTTCTCTCATAGATTCCCTTCACCAAGTCATCGCCAGCAATCAGCTCTTGTCTCTTGGTGTCAAAGGGCGAGTTCCTTTCTTGTCTTACCCAAAAACTTTCTTTATTCTCATTGGAGAAAAACTCTCTCGCGGCAAGGTTTTAGACTAAACTAAGGGCCAGCTGCTTTCTTTATCTCGCTTGCCCTTAGTCCGTCTAGCGCCTTTCGGTTGGGGTCCGCCCCGGGGGGTTAGACCGCTTGGGTTCTATTTTTTTATAGTCTCGAAGGCAGTCAACGTGTCAGCCATTCTTCTCCCATTAGACTTGTAAATCCTTTGCTCTTTTTCTTTCTCTCTTCCAGTTCTCTCCCTCTACTTTAGGGGCGGAGAATACCACTCTATCAATAACAAGAAAAAAGTAGCAATTCAGTTTCAAATGGTTTGAGCTTGGAAGCAACCTGCTATCTATCGATAGGCGAGAACAGACTGCTATTGGCTGCTTCGCCTATCTATTCTATTATGGCCGGCTTGGAGACATCAGAGGAAGACCATCATCTCTATCCGGGTACGATCATAGCTTCATTCATTCGTTGAACCTTGGGGATAACCATTAGCATTGAGGTCAATCACCACACCACCTCTATCATACATACGACATTACATGACGCGAGAGCGCATGGTCAACACACACCTAAAGCGCCTTCGTTCCGCTTGCAGCCAATACAACCACAACCTAACTTGCACGAGATTCAACAACTGAAACTACTGGTAGTCCCGAGGGGACGGCATCCTCCTATAATAGTTAGCAGTACTGAACAAGCGAGTCATCGGTCCTTTTCTTTATAATAAGCTTCCACTTTTTGGTTCTTTTTGCAGCGGGAAAGGTTAGTCAAAAGACTTCGACTTATAAACTCAATACCCTTACCAACTGCTTCTACTCCACCCGAATGAAATGCATTTCTCAAAGGCTTATTGGCTTAAAAGCAAATAAAGTTAACTTTAACTACTGCTAAAAGCTAGTCCTTTTCACTCGATGCTTCAGGAAAGAAGAAAGAGACTTTCCCTAACCATCTATTCTACATGAATAAAGAGAAAGCAAACCGAGTAACAACGGGCCTCTACGTTTTCGTTCCTTAGCCCTGATAGTAAAGGGCACTGAGTGGTTACCGAATAGCTATTATAGTCTGTAAAGTCAAGATTTCCAGTTGGTTTTTTTATGATATAACTAATAGGAAATCCACCCTTCTCCTACCCAGTATTAGAAGCCTATTTCATCACCAGTCGCATTACGGATAATAAAATAAAAGCACACTCTCCCACTTCAAAAATGAAAAAGATAGGTTATTATAGTCCGGTACGCTAAGGTAGGACTGTTTGGTCTTAGTAGGTGACCGCTTGGCAGTAATCGTTTTCCCTCCTTCTTCCTTGCTCCATAAGGTTGGGCTTTGTTCAACATTGATGGCTTTGCTATCAGCTGGGAATGGAGTGGCCTAAAGAAAGGCTCCTTTTCTCCCCCTTCCTTCGGCATCCCTGACTCGGGCATCCCTTTCAGCACCTGAACCTCTTGGTGGGGGAGCTGCCGGAACAAAATCATTTTCTATTCAAAAAAATCAATATCGGACAAGATCGTAGAAAAGAGGTAGTGGCTGGTCTTTCCCTTTCCCCAACTCCATCTCCTCGTCCACCCGGTGAAGCTGCTTCTCGTATTAAGAAAGCTCTGACTTAGGCTTAGGAACTTGCTTGCTTCTTTGTTGCCACGTCTTTGTTTCGTGGTGGAAAAAGCTCTAATGGCGGCCTTCCTTTCTTCGGCATTCATTCGTCTCAAAACAAAATTGGGCTACCCTTCCTTCGCTTCGTCGAGTGTATTTACGCGCTAACAACACACTCTCTCTAGATGGCAAAGTGAACAGTTGGTTGTTCACCTGATGAGATTCTTCTTTTTTAGACTTGATCTTCACCTTTCTCCTATAGTATGCATTCAATCTTGAGCATGGAAGTCCCCTTTTTGTCTTAGAAGGATTTTGATTAGAAGAAGTAGAAGAAGAGAAGTTGATCCCTGATACCTACTCCATATAGCGAAAGAAAGAGCTGGTTTACCCCCACACCTCTTTTGACAGTGGCTTTTGCTTATTCCCCTCATCTCAGGGTCGCGTCGAAAGAAGACCTGCTTAGAGTGCGCCCTTTATGTGTTTCGTCCGACTCCTCCGTTTATTCCTCATAAATGAAGGCGAAATAAAAGGAAACTATTATCGAAAAGAATGGATATGAATAACAACAAAAAGTAACATAACAATTATGAACACCTTTAGGGTAAAGTACCATGTCGTTCTCTAGACCATACGCATTGTTCACACCTTTAGGGTGAAATAACCATGTCGTTCTCTAGTCTAGAGGGATGAACTTTATACAGTAGAGGGTAGTGGCACTAAAAATTAGGAAAATCCCTGGATAGGGAGCAAACTCCTATCTAATGCCGTTCTTCAGCTCAATGTAGTCCGGAGGACTCAATTACGTCCTCTACAGGTAGGATTACCTCTCCGAGCTGTTGTCATGTATAAAGAACATCCAAGGTAGTGACACCGGAAAATCCCGGAAAAAACCTAGGTAATTTACCCTATATGACCTTAAGCAATCGAAAAGAATGGATATGAATAACAACAAAGTTTGGGTTATTTTATCTCTTGAAGATGTAAGCAATAAGGGGAAGGATATTACAGAATTAGTTAGATTTTGGAATGAGAAGAGATATTTTTCATCGGGTAGTGAGAATCATGAAGAAGAAAATCTCAATTCTTATCATGAATTTACAGAAGGAAGTAGTGATGATGATGATTTTGAAAGTAAGAGAAGCTCGATTAGCAAAAACGAAGTGATAAAATCATTCTGGGAATCATTCTATACTGAGCTTGAGAAAGAAGAAAATAAAGATGTCTATTCTTTTGTTGATAGAACATCTAGTTATCTAGATAAGCAAGAAGTATATCAGTTGTTGAAATCCACAAGAGAGTCTCTAGACTTAGAAATAGATAATGATAGAGTGAATCAATCATTGTCAAAATTACAGAATAAAATAGAGGAAATAACAATGAATTTTGATGAAGATGCTCTCTATAAACTACCAAATATTTTAAGAAATCGATTGATTGGGGATGATATCATAACAATGAGGGATGATATGAGTTGGGGCTCTTTGGTCTAGATTTTTTCCTAGGTCTTATTTCAAATTCAAATTGATCGCATATACTACCTTTTTTGAAACAAGGACTACGCTCTGCTGGTGGACACCACTATTCATCATGTCAAGACGGAATTCCGGTTTGTTTTCGAAGGTAATCAAAAAGATTCGACGGGCATACATTCGAGAGAGAGAAGGATTAGTTCGTGTCTGTGTCAAGGGGACGGGTGACCCGACTTCCTCCGGTAAGAGCTGTCTAACCTCTGTTGTGTTGTTATAACCTAGTCTTACTCGTTCTTACCTCCCTGCCTGTTCTCGTTTCTTTCTTCTCTTTCAGATCCTGCCCTGCCGCCTTCGCTCTCGTTCGGGCACCGGGAATCCCTTGCTTTTGGCTACGGTCTTTTTTTTTCCTTTTTTGCACTCCCCCCTCAAAACTACTATACTAATTCATAAACACTACTGGAACGGCACGGCACGACAGCAATACCACGACAGATATACTTACCGACAAGAGAGAGCGAGACTGACCCACCTAAGAGAGAGAACGCAAGAGTGACTTCCCCCTATCACTTAAAGGCCGGAAGAAAGTTTTGATTTCCCACGGCGTTATTTACCAAGCTCGGGACTAGAGGAGCATTTTTGGAATTTGAGGTATCGCTTGTGATAAGGATGAAGTCTCATTCATATAGTAGAGTCCTTAGCTTGCGCCCTATTTGAGACTGAGACTAAGGCAGGTTTAGAACCCTGTCCTATCACCTTTATCAAATCCCTAGCTCTCTTCCTTAGTGCAACTGTCCTATTCCTACCATGGGAATATCTATCTTTCTTTCTTGTGTCATATCTATAGTTTCGGATATCAACCCGGACGGTACGGTATCGTATATGAAGAAAGAGATTGTTGACGTTAGTAGACTAATCTATTCATTGGTAGGGCATTTCTTCCTGTGACCGCCTTTCCTACCAAAAAGCTAACCCAACCAAATCAGGGTTTTTTCTAGACTAGACCTTCGGGATTTTTTTAGGATTCATACATGCATTGATCCAGTCGAAGAACCTGCTCCAGAGCTACTACTCCGCCTAGCGTATCTTCCTGCCCGTCCCGGGTTCTCTCTGCTCGGTTCCACAATCAATCCCAGATCCATCCATTTGAGGGAGGTCAAATTCCGCGCTCTTCTAATTGCTTAGAAGGGTTCAAAAAGCCCTTTACATCTAGAGCTCATCGAAGCCCTATTAGTTCTGTATATTCAAGAACAGGGCTATCAAATGGTCGACTGCGAAACCCATCAGGGTTAAAAAATCGTATACTTGAACGATGCCCTCTATCGGCGAGAGTTCGACGGACTACTTTTGCGATGTCTGTCACATGAAGAAGCTCAGCAAGCCTTGCAAGAAGTACATGCTTTACTAATAGGGGCATAGTAATAGTGGTTTGCTGGGTTGGTTTTGCTCTCTACCTTCTCACGGGGGGATGGAAACAAGAGAGGTCAACTGGAGTGGAAGCCAAACGACGGGGCCGAAAATCTGTGATCGATCCGAAGAACCACTGCCAGATACGATTCTGCTCCCCCTTCGTACTACCAAAAAATGCGATTCTTGCCCGGCTTTCTTTCGGCTTAAGAAGGCTGCGGTGAGAATGAGGATCACTTCGGAACTCTAGGAGAATGGGCGTTTTAGGGCGGGATCTAAAAGCTCTCCAACGTGTTGCGGAGCCTTCGGCCGTGAGAGGGTCTTTTGGCTTCCTCAGGGCCGTGTGAAGCTTAGCTTGCTTTAGCAGCCACGTGATGATTCAAGTTCGTGGTAGGTTTGGAACCCTCGGGCATGCTCCTTGTACAACCAAGCGAAGAGCTAGTGAGGGCCGGAATATCGTATGTAGTGTAGAATCAGATCTGAAGCTCTTGGAACAAGCGAGGAACGAGTGACCACAAGCTCCGCTTAAGCGCTCGACATGCAGTTAGCTCAAAACATGTTCATCATGTGGCCGAGCGAAACGCATCTGTGTGAAGCAGCCTAGCATCACTTTAGATAGGAGCAGAATGGATTACTTATAACTGAAAGTCAGTTTTTCGATATATCGTAGACGTAATGGAGATCTTGGTCTAGACCCGGTGGTTCGCAGAATTCGGGACCTAACGATGTTCGCTTCGTCACATGAATGGGAGCGGACGCTTCCCTCGTCTCTCCCTTTTCGGGGAATGGCTGCAATCACAAGCAATTGAATGAGTGGGGGCTCCGAAAGCACATGCGGGATAAGCAGGTCTTTCAGGAGACGGTCTAAAAATGGGTCCGGTCCAGAAAGAAAAGAGAACTCTCAACAAGCTGGAACTAATCAAGATCAATAGGAAGGCTAGGAATCTATTGACAAAGTTCATGCCACGACGATCTATATGGAAGGGCAGTTTTGTTGATGCATTCCTGTTGAGAATGAAGAAGAAAAGAGAGAGCCTTTTCAACTGGTCCAGATCTATCATCACGGACCCTAAAATCTCTTCAGATATTTTTCTTTCTTTTATTTCTCTCCTTTCTCAACTCCTGGTGCTGCTACTGTTCAACTCCATACTCAAATTACTGGGTATTCCCATTTCAATTCCTATCATCATCGTCGAAGCTTGCGAGTTTGAGGAGGATAAGGTCGATTCGATGGAGGTGCAGCAAGCCCTCCCCCCGGTGCCGGAAGCTTCTGAGCCACTACCACTAGCTCAGGTTTTTCAAATCCTTCGTTTGAAATCCAAGCTGCTGAAGTCAACCAAGAAGACATCTGGAGGGAGTTGGAGCAGCAGGAGCAACCGGCGCCAACGGGTGGAGCTAAGCTAACAAGGCCTCACATATGCGAGGGCTCATCTCATTGGAAAATCAGGTAGCTGACCTTATTATCGACTTACGAAAATCCGAACGTATGAGGGTACCCTCACCTAATATAATAAGATTCAACGAATCGTCGAAATGCTCGAAGAAGAGAAGAGTATGGTCTGGAAAAGCTGCGCACAACCGGCAGAAATAGTGTTAAAAGGGACTCCAAGGAGTGCTTTAATATATTCTTGAGAACTAGAGTCTCAGATCAAGAATGAAATAAAAAGTAGAAAAACTCGTTTTTAGTGATGTTAAGTAAGAGGGAAGTTTTCATGTTTATTGTTTAGTTTCTAGGTAGCCAGTCTTTACTTAACTCGGAAAAAGCAATGCCCAAAGACTCCCATGTCTTTCTTGGTTGGACCAACCCAACCGGCAATTTCCGACAAGTCTTTCTTCATTTTTAGAGCAAGAAGCGGGGATGAAATGAAAAGTTTTTCTTACGATTACGCCCAACAGCCCACTTGAGCAATTTGCCATTCTCCCATTTCTTCCTATGAATATAGGAAACTTTTATTTCTCATTCACAAATCCATCTTTGTTTATGCTACTAACTCTCAGTTTGGTCCTACTTCTGGTTCATTTTGTTACTAAAAACGGAGGAGGAAACTCAGTACCAAATGCTTGGCAATCCTTGGTAGAGCTTATTTATGATTTCGTGCTGAACCTGGTAAACGAACAAATAGGTGGTCTTTCCGGAAATGTTAAACAAAAGTTTTTCCCTCGCATCTCGGTCACTTTTACTTTTTTGTTATTTTGTAATCTTCAGGGTATGATACCTTATAGCTTCACAGTTACAAGTCATTTTCTCATTACTTTGGGTCTCTCATTTTCTATTTTTATTGGCATTACTCTAGTGGGATTTCAAAGAAATGGGCTTCATTTTTTAAGCTTTTTATTACCCGCAGGAGTCCCACTGCCGTTAGCACCTTTTTTAGTACTCCTTGAGCTAATTTCTTATTGTTTTCGCGCATTAAGCTTAGGAATACGTTTATTTGCTAATATGATGGCCGGTCATAGTTCAGTAAAGATTTTAAGTGGGTTCGCTTGGACTATGCTATGTATGAATGATCTTTTATATTTCATAGGGGATCCTGGTCCTTTATTTATAGTTCTTGCATTAACCGGTCTGGAATTAGGTGTAGCTATATTACAAGCTCATGTTTCTACGATCTCAATCTGTATTTACTTGAATGATGCTACAAATCTCCATCAAAGTGGTTCTTTTTTTATAATTGAAGAAAAGCGAGGAGCGAAGCATGCTACCGAGTTTACGAGGTGAAGGAGCGTCCCGGATCGAATCAAAAACAAAAAAGAGTTGCCACGGCATTACATGAAAGCTCTTCCTACTGTTCTTATTCTTTCTTAAGTAGGGCGGCTAACACTAGATTAGATGTTCGCCTTTTGATAGAAGGGGGAAGGCCTTTTTTTTGTTCAGTAGGGCAGTTTTGGTTGGCTCGTTTAGTAGACAGCGAGCGAGCTGACGAACTGCTGTAGTAGTCACTCATCTTCTATTGAGGGATTGCCACACTGTGCCATGAAGTGCGCTATGTGTTCGTATGGATCACCGACCGCCGGTTAATTTGTTAACAGAAAATGAGAGTTCTCGGGGAAGCCTTCTCTATTCACATCTTATTACCCGAAAGAGGGAATCGAAGCACTATAGCTCCGCTCAAACGTACCTTTATTCGGGGTTCACATGTGCATTCTTTTCGATACAGTACGGGTGACTTAACACCAACCAAGTTGATAAACTAAACCCTAAACTTCGGAGTGAAAAGTAGTATATATAGGGACCCAGCTTAGGAATAAGGTATCCCGATCTTCTTTCGCAGAATAAGCAGAAGAACTCCATCCTGAGTATAAAACAGGGTGCAGTCTCAAACAAAGAGGGAGGCGGAGATCTTTAATGGTAATCGTAAAAAGAGAATCAAAACCTGCTACCGGAAAGCACCTCTTAAAGAAGAGGGACTCGATTAAAGGACTCATACAAGACTTATTCCAGACCTATCCCTTCGCATGCTTCTAAGGCTCGAACTCGTCACTAAGTACGAGAGCTCTAAAGCAGGAGCTATTCCCGAATGTGCTTTCATGGGGAGAGTACACAGGAATCGTTCCAACCTCTTTCAATCGGTCGGTATCAAAGGATCGAAAGAGGTCTGGCTAATCAATTGGTCGAGAACGAGGTCCCACTGTACAAGCAGGAATCTTTCCCTTCCCCTTCGTTCTCCCCTTCCCGTTCATCTGGAAGGAAGAGGAAATCGACCCTGGTCATCATTCCTGGCCGGCTGGTGCTTTTCCCTCCCTTTCACAAGCTTGGTTAGCAAAGTACGATTCTCATTGGCCACCAGCTCAGCCTCGATCTACGGGCATTCATCTCCATAGCCCTTTTTCTTTAGCAGTACAGGCCGGCTGGCCGAGGTCGAGTTCCTCCCTTATTGAGAATCTATATGGCTTTGGTCGTCTCTATTATTTGATTTTGCAATAGCCAAAAACTTTTTTTCAGGTCTGCGAGAGGTCAATGTACTAGGGCTCATGCCCAAATAGGGGCTTTTTTTTCTCTTGCATGTGCCTTCGTTCCTCATTCATTCAAATCAAAGGAAGCTTCATCGGGAAGGGATAGGGATGTCGCATATCGGGTCTATCTGTATGAGAAGCAAAAGAGAAAGCTTAAAGCAAGAACAAGAACAATTGAGTTGCGATGCCAGGTGCGACTCAGAGAAAGCGTTAGCGTCCTATCCTACCTTGCAAAAGGTGTAATCCAACGTGGCAAGGGACAGAAACATTTCTACTTTGTTCTTGTGATAGCAACTTCAAGACATTTCTTTGTCTCGATGCTTTGAATAGCCCTAGTTCTAGAAGGAATTGATATCCATATTTTAGTGAACTAACCTGGTATTTACTCTATTTAATGTCGGACTTTGCCTGGTGTTAGAAATAGATTGAATCGTAAACCAAATAAATTTTCCTGTGCTATCAAGAAGCGGTCGTCCCTTTCCGTCACTCCTATCTGGTTGAACCAGTACTTCCTTTCCGCCCTTCCTAGCCCACTCAATTTCTTCCTCATTCCGCTACCAATCTATCATGACCGTCTTCTTTCCCCTTCCTTGGTTCTTGGTCTATTCCGATGAATAAGACCGAATCGAGTGCATATTTATTCCGATTGCTTCTTCCTTCGTATTCAATTCGTATCTCGAAAATCTTTTGTTAAAAGTTACCGATCTTGGCTAACATACGGATACTGAACTTCGTTACGTAACGAGTGACAATGGTTCACAGCCCGAGGGCTAATGAAAGTTCCTCTTTCTGTGGAAGAACCGGTGCAAGTCTTTTCTGTTACAGTCAGAGCTGTTGAGTAAATAGAAGCTCTGGTCCTATCCGCTGCTGGTGGTGAAGGAAGTTAATCAGAAAAAGCTGTTTTCAAATTCAAATAGGTTGCTTTTTTAATAGGTTGTTCTCGAATAAGCTCTTTGAAAGATAACTGAATGCGCTTAGTCCCTTGGGGATTGGTAGCACTCGTGTAAGGTCTGGTTTACTTGTTTCATCATCCATCTCCTAAGGGTTAAGAGAACTATGGCTAGGATAGTTGGTAAGGATCATAGAGAAAAGGAGTGAGTCTTCTTCCAGTGCTTGAAGCCGAGCGTATTGGAAGCAAAGGCAAGGATCCAATCTCTCTCAAATCAAAGTAAGGAGTCTCCTTCTTCCGATAAGAAGAGTTCCCCGCTTCGGTGAAAAGAAAGAGTGAGAGTTGGTTAAGAAGCACGAGTCGAAGGGTGAATCCCTTAACTTAATAGAATATCCCGTTCGTATTCAAGCTAAGTAGATTAGCCGATTGAGAAAAGAGCAAGGATTGCTTGAGTTGTTGAGTTTATTCCTCTGTTAATTCACAGGAGATGATAGTGTTGGCACACAGCAGTACAAATTGTTCCTGCAGAGTGAGTTACAAACTCAAGATTTGGGACAATTGAAGTACTGTTTTGGTTTTGAGGTAGCCAGATCTCAGTCAGGTATGAACCTATCTAAGAGAAAGTATGTTCTTGACCTGCTTAATGAGACAGGGATGTTGGGATCCAAGCCTGTCGATACACCTATGGATCTTAATACTAAACTGATAGCTGATCAGGATGAGTTCTTAGCAGATCCAGGGAGATAGAGGAGGGTGGTTGGAAAGTTGAACTATTGAACTGTTACCAGACTACCCTGACAGTTCAGAATCTAAGGGACATTAGTTCCCAATACAGACCCAAGATCATTTGTCTTCTGGAAAGTCGAATGAAAGCTTCTGGCGTGGAGAGAATAAGATGGAGACTCCGGTATGAAAAGGCTCTTGTTATTGAACCAATTGGGTTGTCGGGTGGTATGTCCTCTGGCAGGCTAGCCTCAATATTGATATAAGTGAAGCATCACAGAACTTTGTGGATGTGCAAATTCATCAAGGGAACGAATTTCTTATTCCGTCCTCAAGCCCAGCTCGTGAGAGAAGTCTCTTATTCGAGAAGGTCAGATCTTGGTACTACGAATGTTCCGACTCCCACTGCCCGACCTGTACGAGTCCTTACGGCTCTTTCTCAGGCCGATATAGACAGCCACTTTTTGCTAGACTTTTGAGTGAGTTTTCCGAGCCGGGATTTAGATTCTGACCTAAGAATGTGTTCCACGTAACCTGGACGGAAGGAAAGAAAGTTCCCTTACATCAGTAAGAATCAGTAACCTTACATCAGTAAGATGAAAATCCTAGACCAGAAAGCTTTAACGGACATCCCCTATCTATTTCGATTTTATCAGTATTTACCAGTACGTACCCGTGTAAACGTGTAAAGAAGGAGCGCCTGAAGTAATCTCTTATAGAAGGCCATCTTGCTCTTCTTTTTAAGGTGTTGAGACCCCAACCCTAGAGTGAATCTACTTCGTCCGCGTCCGCATTGAGCTACTTCTCACGAAGCAGTCCATCTTAGGCGTAGGAGAGTTGGGAAGGAACCCGCAATGGTAGCTTCTCGACCCTAGCTTCTTTACTTCTGAAAGCGGAAAGCCTACTGATTGGTTTCGGAGATATAACAGCTATCCACAAGGAAATCGGGGAGCGGGGAGAACATCAGGTAAACTTCAAGGTATGGCAGGTAATCCGCTTTAACCCAAGTCGTAGTTGGCACCCCCCACATGTCATTGCTTGACAGCGTATTAAACATCTTTCAATTCTCATTGAAAGCAAGGCTTTTCTCCAGATGCCTATCACTCCTACTATACAAGGGGCCAACCTCAAGAAAAAACAGCGATTACCTTTCATGAACTATGGGAACTCTTCATCATATTCGTCTGAAATATCAACAGCAAAACAGCAGGTAGACCAAGGGTTTCAACTATCAGAGGCCTTACAGTAGTACCCTCTTTCATATCAAGCATAGAAGCTAAAGTAGCTAAAGCGTCTGCAATAGAAAGGAAAGTTTTTCGAAAGTTCTTTGATAGACAAGCGGGGTCTCTTGCTTGAGGGAAGTAAGCTATTCTCGTCTTCAACTGGCACTGGCATAATTCGCTACTAGCAGGGGGGAATCATTCTATCCAGCAGAATAGGAGGGAACAAAGAAAGTAGTACTCTCTCTTGAAAGAGGAACTCTGAATTAGCTTTCAGGAAGTCCTTTGTTTGCGTTTGCGGGGAAGTCAATCCCATTATAGATCGGGTGGATGGCTAGGATAGGAAAGATCAAGAAAAAGCAAAAGGCATTTTCGAACAGGCAAAGGAGAACCTATTTTTATAGAAAAAGAACGGGCTTTATAGAATATAGCTGCTGCTTATGGACTTGCTTGCGAACTCCTTTAGTAGGTCGGAGTCTCTTCCTCGGATGCTTAGTTAGAAAAAAAGCAGTACTACCCCTAGATCGCGGATCTACTTCAGTATTTTCAGCAGTTTGCGATTCTCTTTCCGGATAAAGAAAGGAGCTTCATACGGGTTTTAAGCTGAAAAGAGCATTTATCTTGCTCGTTCATTTGCTTCACTTCTATCTATCATTTTTTGGGGGGTTAATCTGACCTTCTTTCCTATGTCCTCTTGGTTTGAATTTTATATTATATGGACGGGCATCCAATCAATCTCGATCTCACTTTGGGACTACCTGCTGGGGGAGATGCTCCGCCAGCCCCTCCAATAATCGAAGTCCGTCAAGAGATCCCAGCCAGAACCTCAAAGTGAGGAAATTCATTATTAAATTTCTATATTAGTGGCTAGAGAGATCCACGAGGTCTTGGGAAATTGTTCGAATGAGTGGCTTTTTCGCTATCCAGGTTCAGAATTGAAAGAAGAGCCCGAGCAAATTGGAACCTATTTTCAACATTTGTATGACGAGCTATGTCTCGCTCTCGAAGAGACAGCCATTGCTCACCATTATAAGAAGAGAGAGATCCTCGATCTTATGAGATCGATCAAGCCCAGTATTGACTTGAAAAAGTCTGCCACAGAACGAGAAAGATTGGTTCATATTTTGGGCGGTGGAGAGTTTGATTTGGCAACTCTTCGCCGTATTACCCAGAGGGTGAGGTACGGTAAGCGAAAGGACAGGGATATGGAACGAAGCTAAGTCTATTCATGAAAAGCATGTAAAGGTAAAATAGGACAATGAGCTTTTGCAAATGAAACTTTATCAAATTGAGATTCCACTCCGCTAGTAAAATAGGCTTGTAAGGCTATATGTGGAGTCAACTTTTGAACATTTCGATTAAGATCCCTACCTAGGTAAACTAGGGTTGTATATGTGGACTCAATCCACTTGTACCTTCTTAGTTCATTTCATCATGGAATCAATCCCGAGTTGGGGAATAGAGAGAAGTAGTAGCAGCTACTTGGCTTGCCCTAAGGCAGAAAGGAAAGGAGGTTGACGAAGGTAAGAGTTACGAAGTTGAGTTTGAAAGAAGCACTGAGTCTAAGCCTAGGGGGGAGTTGTAGAAGAGGGGTCTATAGACGTGCAACGAAGTATATTTACTAGATTCTGGGAGAGGTATGGCTAGATTCCATCCGATCTTGTTTGACTGCTTATATACATAATTAGTTAACCCTTCCCCATAGCATAGGCCAAAGGTCTTTCTTTAGGGAATTATCGACTTCCACCTCCTTTTTTTTAATAGGGACTTAAAGAGGTCTTAAGATATACTAACATCCCTCTTCAATATAGATATCCCGGGTTACTCAAGTACTATCGCATCCTCCTGTCCAACTGCAAGAAGAGTGTGGGCGTCTCGAGAGTCCAGCTGCAGTATCATATCTTAACTATCGAGAAGGTGATCTGGCCCAAACCCCTATCCTTTCCTTATTTCCTTATTATTAAAAATAAAGACCAAGATCAGCAGCATACTAACTGGTATAGAGGAAAGCACCCCACTCCCCACTTATTGAGGGCTCCGGTTCTGCTCGGCAACAAGAGGAGGCTGTCTAATTAAGTAGACCACCTCTCTATCGAACCTATCTTTTTCAAGGCAAGACCCGGACAGTCTCATGGAGATAGAATGGGCAATGGGCGGAAGAAGGGGAAGAGAAGACACTTTCTTATTGTCCCGAGTAATATGTGCACGTTATATCCCCAGGGATGAGATAGCTGGTCTGTCAAGTCAAGGCCAGGGACCGTCTGGAGTCTTTAACCCTCGTCGGCATGCTCTTACTCATGGTCCAGTTATCGCAGGACTAGATGAAATAGTGAGAGTGCGCTTTTTTAGAAGACAAGGCGAGTTGTTTAACGCGTGTATAGCAAGCTACTTATAGCTTACGCTACTGCAGAGCAGATCGGATAGCTACCTTTTCTTTTCAGGCAGGGTACGCCAGTCCGCTAATCCATATCCATTGCTTGCCATTCCATTTGTTGTATGATCAATAGGGGATGAGAGTGCGAGCCTACGCCTACTAAATGAACATCTTGATCTTGACGTCTGGTCAATTATCTATTGAAAGAGTGCAAGCTCACTACACGCTCACAACGCTCACGTAACTACGTTCGGATAGCTTTCGACCTGCACTAAATAGTGAGCACAGCGCTACGCTCTATAGCCTATACCTTGTACCCCTCCTAGTCAGGCCTTTTTCTCATAGTTCCTTGTGAGGGCACGCAGTAGTTTAGTGCCCAATCCCTTTTCTACGAGGGTGGGTTCAGTCATAGTCGTGTCAGTCAGGAGGCCTAGTGTGATTATTTTAAGTGAAGGTATAGTTCTTGATTGCAATAGAATCAGTCAAGTCAGTGATTGATGAGTGGTGACCTCCAGTGAGAAGGGCTTTGATCTAATTGGGTAGCGATAGAGACGACTGTTCAGTACAATCCCCCGGGAACTCAGTAGGCTCGCTGCTAACAGAGACTAGGAACAATAATGCTGCCCTCACCTGCTAACCGCACTATACACATGCGGTTGATGTACGTATGTGGCTCTTGCGTCGATCTTACCTCCGCTGCTTGCCCGTGCGCGGGTCGACTCACAAGAAATGCAGCTAGCTTGCCAACTAACTTTTTATGTTTGAGCTTGTTGGCTTGCTCTTGCTTCATTGTTATTTAGACATTACCTGAATTTACTTACTTGGTAGCCTACGTGAGTATCCGGATGGATAGAGACTGATCCCTTTCTACATACATATAGCCCCACCCCCCAGATATATACATACTTTTCCTCCTTTCTCCCAAAATTTCATTACCTGAATCTTAGCTCTTCTCTTTCTTATTTATTCTTACTACTATCACTTTCTAAACCGGGCCCAGCTTTAAAAACAGTAACGTTTCGGGGTCGTACGCCTGGAACAAAAAGGTTCATCGTACAATTTCTGCGATTAAAAAAATAAAGGAGTATATCCCTCTCCTTTAGTGTCTTTCCACTTCCGTCGTTCAGGAACAAACACTTCGCCTAATTCTAATTCTTTTGAATCCCGGCCCGGTTTTTCCCCACTAACCAATTACGTTACGACCATTGAACAAACTTGGTTGACGAACATGGTTTATGCGCCGCTAATGTAGCGGCTTGTCGAGCATTTGACAAACTCACACCATCCATTTCAAATAGGATTTGTCCCGTGGACACACGAGCAATCCAACCCGTAGGATTTCCTTTTCCTCTTCCCATTCTTACTTCTGTAGGTTTCCCGGTAATAGGGAGATCTGCGAGAACTCTTACCCATATCTTACCATTTCTTCGGAATTGTCCGCTCATAGCACGATGGAATTGTCCGCTTATAGCCCGACGCGCTGCTTCAATGGCTCGATATGAAAGACGACCAGCTTTACAACTTTTAGTGCCATATCTTCCAAAACCAAGTTGTGTACCGTCCAGTTTGCAACCCCTACTACATCTGCCTTTACGATATTTACTATATTTCGTACGTTTCGGATATAGCATGTCCCCCCTTTTTTTTACTATATGAAATCCACACTTTGACACCTAAGATTCCGTAACGAGTAGATACTTCCGCAGGAGCATAATCGATTTTCTGGTTAAATACATTACGAGATGTTTTTCCATACTTTCCGCATTCAGTTCTAGCTATTTCTGCGCCTTTTAATCGACCTGAACAACATATACGGATCCCCACCCCTTTTTTCATTACTAATGGAATATCCTTCACTATTTTACTAAAAATGGAACGAAATGATCTTGTTTTGTTCCTCAGTTGAAAAGAGATGTCTTGAGCAATCGGAGAAGCACTTTGATAAACAGATTTAATCTTGACCGACTCAATTAAGGTATTAGTGTTTGTTCTATTAGACAACAAAGATCGCATTTTTTTCATTTCGTTCAAATAAGAGTTGTACCCGTACGGAATTCTTCTGTTTCTCAGTATGATCTCTATCATCATCTCTATTCCCTTTATCAATTCTCCTATCCCACCTAGGTTTATGAATTTCTCTATCAATTCCATTACCTTATCCTTACCCATGAGGTTCCAACATTTGATCCTTAATTGACCTAGGAGTTGTTCCCGGGCATCCTCAAAAAAAAGGAAATTATACACCCCAACCCCATCCCTTGGAAAGAAAAAGGTAGCACCGAAGAAAGGAAAAAGCGAGATGGTGGTTTTTGTTGTTCCCGCGAAGCGAAGATCATTCGCTTGGCGAATGAAGTGAGTCAACCTCTTTTTGGCTTCGGACAAACACTTTTTTTCGCTGGTCGAGCTTTCTACAAAAAAAGCGATGCGAGAACGTATTCTCTTATCTAAGCTTCTTCCCTGTGCATTCGCTCCCCCCATCGTAGATGGTTCAGCCACGCCCGGTGCCACGAAATGATTGAGAACTACGACGGGGTCGAAATGAATTTGGTTCTTTGTATTCAATAAATATTGCATGACCGAATAATTCAAGGAGAGGCACACTGCAGGGAGGGTCCTTTTAAGTAGATGACTCGTCGGGCCGTCGGAGCGGGACTTCTTTTGGAAAAAGAACTTGAATAACTTCGTTTTTCTGAAGGAGTCGTCATTTTCTATCAGGAACGCTATGTCATTTACAACCCCGGCGTATTTCGGATGCTTGAAGGCCCCGCTGACCCGAAGTGATTTAGAAAGATTCTTCTTTATCGATGGTGATCGGTCATGGTATCCATAGCGTTGCTTCTTTTTCGGCCAAATCCTGATTTCGTTTTCCTTCTCCCGGTCGTCGAGCCTGATCGACTCGACTCTTTTCCCTGCCCCCCGGCCTCTCACTTCGTTTCGTTCTTCTTCTGTATTGTCGCTTGAATGAAGACACCTGATCGGCCCGACTTTCCCGAATGTCCACCACCGGCCCTTCTCCTTTCCGGGTCTAGTTTTTTTGCGTCGTTTCAGCCGTCGTGGTCGACGGGGAAGAAAGAAATTAATGAATGTTCTTTTGGGAAAATGTAGAATAATACACCTACCGAGACGAAAGCCAAAGGTGAGTCTCGTAGGTGGACGTATCGAACCGAAATAAGATCTCAGATTTCCATCTTGATACACTGATTTACCATAATAATAAATAGAGTCAATGGTGACTCCGCCGTGGAAAGAGCCGCTTCTTTCTTGCTTGATAGGGGGGGCTTCCATTCACCAGCGCAGACTAAAAGTGCTCTCCGAACCGTGCGGGAAGGTTTCCCATCACACGGCTCTCACTCAAACCCAACCTGTGGTGGATCCCGGGGGACAAAGTAAAAGCGCTTGATCCTTTGCCCCATACTTTGAAATGCTCCTCCCCGCGCAGCGACGCTGCTCGTGATAGGCTTAGCTTTAAAAGCCGCTATCGTTCGGTTCGGATAAGTCAAGTCCCTTCGGTCGGTTCGCTCAGGTGGTCTTCCCGCTCCGTGGGCTTCCCTAACGTTCAGAGTTGTTCTGGTTTGAGAAAGGAGCACCGGCCGAGCACCCTGATAAAAAAGCCCTTTAGTAAACTAAATGTCCTTATTGAAAACTAAAGCGCTAACGCGCCTTATATTATATTATTATTATTATTAAAAGAAAAGCAACCTTTCGCCTTTATTGATATGATATAAAACAAGCTTACTTACTAATAAAGCGGCAACAAGCACCTTCTTTCTCAAAGTCAAGTTTCTCGCTTCTTACTTTAGAAAGATTGCAGCGTTAGCGCTTTACTAAAAAAATAGAAAGTCAAGGCTCTTCTCCTTTTCTACGAATCTACAACTCTCTTTACTGAGCGAGACTCCATCCATATCTCTTCCCGGTTATTCTTAATTTAATTCCATTTTCCATTCTATCATTTGTTTGACAGCTTAAACTAGGCTCCATTTTAGATAGGTTTTCGGTCTTAATCAAGATAGGTCAGGGACGCGTCGGAACGGTCGGTGGCTGCTTAGTCTCATCCGAGAGTCTAAT
This sequence comes from Garcia nutans, assembly GCA_947685225.1. Classification (NCBI taxonomy): domain Eukaryota; kingdom Viridiplantae; phylum Streptophyta; class Magnoliopsida; order Malpighiales; family Euphorbiaceae; genus Garcia; species Garcia nutans. The sequence goes on along the minus strand of CANTUV010000252.1, from coordinate 19,990 downwards.
CTCTTTGCTTTTTTTCTTTGAAAAAAAAAAAGAAAGAAGGGGGTCGATTTAGGCTCCTTCCCTTCCACTGCGTAGCCGCGCTAGCAGGTACTATGAGCCCTCTGTCCCACGCATCTAACCAGCTCGCGTGGTTCACCGGTTCCACCGAAAACTCTCATTTGTTGAAGCGGGGCATAGTGCGCTTTAGGCGCCGAGCGAGAAACGTCTCTTCTTTCGTTTCGGTTTATTCACTGATCTGAAACTTAGCACTTGTTTTCTTATTGGGGCGGCGGCGTTCTTGAATGAAGTCTATCCGAACCGAATTAGCACTTCTCAGATCAGGCTAGGCCTCTCCATTTGAGCTGGGCGCCGGGGCCCTGGATGCGCTAGCGATCGGCACATAGGGGGTGGTTGCCCGGGTTTCTCGGCCTGGTATCCTGCACCTCGCGTTTATGATATCTACATTCAACTGTGCCCCGGAGACACGGTCGAAGCACGCCCGCCCAGTGTGCTTCTTTCACGACATGCTCTGGTCCTGGGTATATTCCTGTGGTCTTCTAGCGTTAGAAGAAGTCGTGTCCGTCCCGGACATCTGCAACGTCCTCCCACGCTTTTTTTTATTTTAAATATAGGACAAAGGAAAAGACTGACCCATTCGGTGACTTTCGCGGTCGCCCTCACTGAACCGACTTGAATCTGAACTACGATTCAGATCAAGTCTGACCGAAATCGGATTTCCTTTTCGTGCCATATGCGCTTAGACTTTACTTTTTCCCCTTTTTCTTCCCGGTCCAATATTTGTCTCGAAAGTCCGTGTAAAAGCAAACTCTCAAAATTGTTGATCCTTCAGTGATCTTACAACGGTTTTTCCATTGTAAATTCGTACGGAGCAATTAAGAATTCCGGCAAAATAGAAGATCTACGTGACCCAATTTTCCTGTTCAAAAGAGAGATTTTCGCCTTTCCTCCCTGTCTCCATTCTGATTGATTCGCTTCTTCCTTCGCGCAAGCGCTTGGTTCGCCCCTTGTTGTGTTGCATTTCGTGATCCTCCGCTTCAGTCTACGTTTTTCGGATAGCCGGGATCCGACGTTGATTTCCGATTTCAATGTCAGCTCCAGGGTTTGGTCGGCCCATCTGGTTAGTCTGGTTAGTTCAGCTATCACTGCTGGAAGCCCCTGCGGTTGTTCGGCTGCGTACTCCCCGTCCGCGTATCTCACACTCTCAAGCATCTTTTTTATTTCATATTTCATTTTTCTTTCTATCCATAGGTCGGCTTCGTGCAGATAGATGTTTGCCGGGGGAGATTGGTGCTCCTTGAGGTATGCCCTTCCGGTGGGTTGTTCTCTTCTCTGTCTTTTCCATCCAGTGCCCGCACTGCGTCAGAAAATCTTCGTCTTCGATCTCTCTTCGCAACGCAATAAAGAAGTCTAACAGTTTTTCTCGGCATTTATCTGTCTTTTAAGTCATTGATCTCATATCTATAAGCAGGGGGGTCTGCGTTCACTATTAAGCCTACGCCCGTCCATTCCTTTCAAGCCGCCCTTAGACTCGTTACGCTGTTCTACTGAACTCGTTGGCTCCGCGCTCTATTCGGGCGGAACCCGGTTCGAGAACCTTCTCTCATAGATTCCCTTCACCAAGTCATCGCCAGCAATCAGCTCTTGTCTCTTGGTGTCAAAGGGCGAGTTCCTTTCTTGTCTTACCCAAAAACTTTCTTTATTCTCATTGGAGAAAAACTCTCTCGCGGCAAGGTTTTAGACTAAACTAAGGGCCAGCTGCTTTCTTTATCTCGCTTGCCCTTAGTCCGTCTAGCGCCTTTCGGTTGGGGTCCGCCCCGGGGGGTTAGACCGCTTGGGTTCTATTTTTTTATAGTCTCGAAGGCAGTCAACGTGTCAGCCATTCTTCTCCCATTAGACTTGTAAATCCTTTGCTCTTTTTCTTTCTCTCTTCCAGTTCTCTCCCTCTACTTTAGGGGCGGAGAATACCACTCTATCAATAACAAGAAAAAAGTAGCAATTCAGTTTCAAATGGTTTGAGCTTGGAAGCAACCTGCTATCTATCGATAGGCGAGAACAGACTGCTATTGGCTGCTTCGCCTATCTATTCTATTATGGCCGGCTTGGAGACATCAGAGGAAGACCATCATCTCTATCCGGGTACGATCATAGCTTCATTCATTCGTTGAACCTTGGGGATAACCATTAGCATTGAGGTCAATCACCACACCACCTCTATCATACATACGACATTACATGACGCGAGAGCGCATGGTCAACACACACCTAAAGCGCCTTCGTTCCGCTTGCAGCCAATACAACCACAACCTAACTTGCACGAGATTCAACAACTGAAACTACTGGTAGTCCCGAGGGGACGGCATCCTCCTATAATAGTTAGCAGTACTGAACAAGCGAGTCATCGGTCCTTTTCTTTATAATAAGCTTCCACTTTTTGGTTCTTTTTGCAGCGGGAAAGGTTAGTCAAAAGACTTCGACTTATAAACTCAATACCCTTACCAACTGCTTCTACTCCACCCGAATGAAATGCATTTCTCAAAGGCTTATTGGCTTAAAAGCAAATAAAGTTAACTTTAACTACTGCTAAAAGCTAGTCCTTTTCACTCGATGCTTCAGGAAAGAAGAAAGAGACTTTCCCTAACCATCTATTCTACATGAATAAAGAGAAAGCAAACCGAGTAACAACGGGCCTCTACGTTTTCGTTCCTTAGCCCTGATAGTAAAGGGCACTGAGTGGTTACCGAATAGCTATTATAGTCTGTAAAGTCAAGATTTCCAGTTGGTTTTTTTATGATATAACTAATAGGAAATCCACCCTTCTCCTACCCAGTATTAGAAGCCTATTTCATCACCAGTCGCATTACGGATAATAAAATAAAAGCACACTCTCCCACTTCAAAAATGAAAAAGATAGGTTATTATAGTCCGGTACGCTAAGGTAGGACTGTTTGGTCTTAGTAGGTGACCGCTTGGCAGTAATCGTTTTCCCTCCTTCTTCCTTGCTCCATAAGGTTGGGCTTTGTTCAACATTGATGGCTTTGCTATCAGCTGGGAATGGAGTGGCCTAAAGAAAGGCTCCTTTTCTCCCCCTTCCTTCGGCATCCCTGACTCGGGCATCCCTTTCAGCACCTGAACCTCTTGGTGGGGGAGCTGCCGGAACAAAATCATTTTCTATTCAAAAAAATCAATATCGGACAAGATCGTAGAAAAGAGGTAGTGGCTGGTCTTTCCCTTTCCCCAACTCCATCTCCTCGTCCACCCGGTGAAGCTGCTTCTCGTATTAAGAAAGCTCTGACTTAGGCTTAGGAACTTGCTTGCTTCTTTGTTGCCACGTCTTTGTTTCGTGGTGGAAAAAGCTCTAATGGCGGCCTTCCTTTCTTCGGCATTCATTCGTCTCAAAACAAAATTGGGCTACCCTTCCTTCGCTTCGTCGAGTGTATTTACGCGCTAACAACACACTCTCTCTAGATGGCAAAGTGAACAGTTGGTTGTTCACCTGATGAGATTCTTCTTTTTTAGACTTGATCTTCACCTTTCTCCTATAGTATGCATTCAATCTTGAGCATGGAAGTCCCCTTTTTGTCTTAGAAGGATTTTGATTAGAAGAAGTAGAAGAAGAGAAGTTGATCCCTGATACCTACTCCATATAGCGAAAGAAAGAGCTGGTTTACCCCCACACCTCTTTTGACAGTGGCTTTTGCTTATTCCCCTCATCTCAGGGTCGCGTCGAAAGAAGACCTGCTTAGAGTGCGCCCTTTATGTGTTTCGTCCGACTCCTCCGTTTATTCCTCATAAATGAAGGCGAAATAAAAGGAAACTATTATCGAAAAGAATGGATATGAATAACAACAAAAAGTAACATAACAATTATGAACACCTTTAGGGTAAAGTACCATGTCGTTCTCTAGACCATACGCATTGTTCACACCTTTAGGGTGAAATAACCATGTCGTTCTCTAGTCTAGAGGGATGAACTTTATACAGTAGAGGGTAGTGGCACTAAAAATTAGGAAAATCCCTGGATAGGGAGCAAACTCCTATCTAATGCCGTTCTTCAGCTCAATGTAGTCCGGAGGACTCAATTACGTCCTCTACAGGTAGGATTACCTCTCCGAGCTGTTGTCATGTATAAAGAACATCCAAGGTAGTGACACCGGAAAATCCCGGAAAAAACCTAGGTAATTTACCCTATATGACCTTAAGCAATCGAAAAGAATGGATATGAATAACAACAAAGTTTGGGTTATTTTATCTCTTGAAGATGTAAGCAATAAGGGGAAGGATATTACAGAATTAGTTAGATTTTGGAATGAGAAGAGATATTTTTCATCGGGTAGTGAGAATCATGAAGAAGAAAATCTCAATTCTTATCATGAATTTACAGAAGGAAGTAGTGATGATGATGATTTTGAAAGTAAGAGAAGCTCGATTAGCAAAAACGAAGTGATAAAATCATTCTGGGAATCATTCTATACTGAGCTTGAGAAAGAAGAAAATAAAGATGTCTATTCTTTTGTTGATAGAACATCTAGTTATCTAGATAAGCAAGAAGTATATCAGTTGTTGAAATCCACAAGAGAGTCTCTAGACTTAGAAATAGATAATGATAGAGTGAATCAATCATTGTCAAAATTACAGAATAAAATAGAGGAAATAACAATGAATTTTGATGAAGATGCTCTCTATAAACTACCAAATATTTTAAGAAATCGATTGATTGGGGATGATATCATAACAATGAGGGATGATATGAGTTGGGGCTCTTTGGTCTAGATTTTTTCCTAGGTCTTATTTCAAATTCAAATTGATCGCATATACTACCTTTTTTGAAACAAGGACTACGCTCTGCTGGTGGACACCACTATTCATCATGTCAAGACGGAATTCCGGTTTGTTTTCGAAGGTAATCAAAAAGATTCGACGGGCATACATTCGAGAGAGAGAAGGATTAGTTCGTGTCTGTGTCAAGGGGACGGGTGACCCGACTTCCTCCGGTAAGAGCTGTCTAACCTCTGTTGTGTTGTTATAACCTAGTCTTACTCGTTCTTACCTCCCTGCCTGTTCTCGTTTCTTTCTTCTCTTTCAGATCCTGCCCTGCCGCCTTCGCTCTCGTTCGGGCACCGGGAATCCCTTGCTTTTGGCTACGGTCTTTTTTTTTCCTTTTTTGCACTCCCCCCTCAAAACTACTATACTAATTCATAAACACTACTGGAACGGCACGGCACGACAGCAATACCACGACAGATATACTTACCGACAAGAGAGAGCGAGACTGACCCACCTAAGAGAGAGAACGCAAGAGTGACTTCCCCCTATCACTTAAAGGCCGGAAGAAAGTTTTGATTTCCCACGGCGTTATTTACCAAGCTCGGGACTAGAGGAGCATTTTTGGAATTTGAGGTATCGCTTGTGATAAGGATGAAGTCTCATTCATATAGTAGAGTCCTTAGCTTGCGCCCTATTTGAGACTGAGACTAAGGCAGGTTTAGAACCCTGTCCTATCACCTTTATCAAATCCCTAGCTCTCTTCCTTAGTGCAACTGTCCTATTCCTACCATGGGAATATCTATCTTTCTTTCTTGTGTCATATCTATAGTTTCGGATATCAACCCGGACGGTACGGTATCGTATATGAAGAAAGAGATTGTTGACGTTAGTAGACTAATCTATTCATTGGTAGGGCATTTCTTCCTGTGACCGCCTTTCCTACCAAAAAGCTAACCCAACCAAATCAGGGTTTTTTCTAGACTAGACCTTCGGGATTTTTTTAGGATTCATACATGCATTGATCCAGTCGAAGAACCTGCTCCAGAGCTACTACTCCGCCTAGCGTATCTTCCTGCCCGTCCCGGGTTCTCTCTGCTCGGTTCCACAATCAATCCCAGATCCATCCATTTGAGGGAGGTCAAATTCCGCGCTCTTCTAATTGCTTAGAAGGGTTCAAAAAGCCCTTTACATCTAGAGCTCATCGAAGCCCTATTAGTTCTGTATATTCAAGAACAGGGCTATCAAATGGTCGACTGCGAAACCCATCAGGGTTAAAAAATCGTATACTTGAACGATGCCCTCTATCGGCGAGAGTTCGACGGACTACTTTTGCGATGTCTGTCACATGAAGAAGCTCAGCAAGCCTTGCAAGAAGTACATGCTTTACTAATAGGGGCATAGTAATAGTGGTTTGCTGGGTTGGTTTTGCTCTCTACCTTCTCACGGGGGGATGGAAACAAGAGAGGTCAACTGGAGTGGAAGCCAAACGACGGGGCCGAAAATCTGTGATCGATCCGAAGAACCACTGCCAGATACGATTCTGCTCCCCCTTCGTACTACCAAAAAATGCGATTCTTGCCCGGCTTTCTTTCGGCTTAAGAAGGCTGCGGTGAGAATGAGGATCACTTCGGAACTCTAGGAGAATGGGCGTTTTAGGGCGGGATCTAAAAGCTCTCCAACGTGTTGCGGAGCCTTCGGCCGTGAGAGGGTCTTTTGGCTTCCTCAGGGCCGTGTGAAGCTTAGCTTGCTTTAGCAGCCACGTGATGATTCAAGTTCGTGGTAGGTTTGGAACCCTCGGGCATGCTCCTTGTACAACCAAGCGAAGAGCTAGTGAGGGCCGGAATATCGTATGTAGTGTAGAATCAGATCTGAAGCTCTTGGAACAAGCGAGGAACGAGTGACCACAAGCTCCGCTTAAGCGCTCGACATGCAGTTAGCTCAAAACATGTTCATCATGTGGCCGAGCGAAACGCATCTGTGTGAAGCAGCCTAGCATCACTTTAGATAGGAGCAGAATGGATTACTTATAACTGAAAGTCAGTTTTTCGATATATCGTAGACGTAATGGAGATCTTGGTCTAGACCCGGTGGTTCGCAGAATTCGGGACCTAACGATGTTCGCTTCGTCACATGAATGGGAGCGGACGCTTCCCTCGTCTCTCCCTTTTCGGGGAATGGCTGCAATCACAAGCAATTGAATGAGTGGGGGCTCCGAAAGCACATGCGGGATAAGCAGGTCTTTCAGGAGACGGTCTAAAAATGGGTCCGGTCCAGAAAGAAAAGAGAACTCTCAACAAGCTGGAACTAATCAAGATCAATAGGAAGGCTAGGAATCTATTGACAAAGTTCATGCCACGACGATCTATATGGAAGGGCAGTTTTGTTGATGCATTCCTGTTGAGAATGAAGAAGAAAAGAGAGAGCCTTTTCAACTGGTCCAGATCTATCATCACGGACCCTAAAATCTCTTCAGATATTTTTCTTTCTTTTATTTCTCTCCTTTCTCAACTCCTGGTGCTGCTACTGTTCAACTCCATACTCAAATTACTGGGTATTCCCATTTCAATTCCTATCATCATCGTCGAAGCTTGCGAGTTTGAGGAGGATAAGGTCGATTCGATGGAGGTGCAGCAAGCCCTCCCCCCGGTGCCGGAAGCTTCTGAGCCACTACCACTAGCTCAGGTTTTTCAAATCCTTCGTTTGAAATCCAAGCTGCTGAAGTCAAC
>CANTUV010000252.1:0-10000 GCA_947685225.1 Garcia nutans | reverse complement strand
AGTACAGGCCGGCTGGCCGAGGTCGAGTTCCTCCCTTATTGAGAATCTATATGGCTTTGGTCGTCTCTATTATTTGATTTTGCAATAGCCAAAAACTTTTTTTCAGGTCTGCGAGAGGTCAATGTACTAGGGCTCATGCCCAAATAGGGGCTTTTTTTTCTCTTGCATGTGCCTTCGTTCCTCATTCATTCAAATCAAAGGAAGCTTCATCGGGAAGGGATAGGGATGTCGCATATCGGGTCTATCTGTATGAGAAGCAAAAGAGAAAGCTTAAAGCAAGAACAAGAACAATTGAGTTGCGATGCCAGGTGCGACTCAGAGAAAGCGTTAGCGTCCTATCCTACCTTGCAAAAGGTGTAATCCAACGTGGCAAGGGACAGAAACATTTCTACTTTGTTCTTGTGATAGCAACTTCAAGACATTTCTTTGTCTCGATGCTTTGAATAGCCCTAGTTCTAGAAGGAATTGATATCCATATTTTAGTGAACTAACCTGGTATTTACTCTATTTAATGTCGGACTTTGCCTGGTGTTAGAAATAGATTGAATCGTAAACCAAATAAATTTTCCTGTGCTATCAAGAAGCGGTCGTCCCTTTCCGTCACTCCTATCTGGTTGAACCAGTACTTCCTTTCCGCCCTTCCTAGCCCACTCAATTTCTTCCTCATTCCGCTACCAATCTATCATGACCGTCTTCTTTCCCCTTCCTTGGTTCTTGGTCTATTCCGATGAATAAGACCGAATCGAGTGCATATTTATTCCGATTGCTTCTTCCTTCGTATTCAATTCGTATCTCGAAAATCTTTTGTTAAAAGTTACCGATCTTGGCTAACATACGGATACTGAACTTCGTTACGTAACGAGTGACAATGGTTCACAGCCCGAGGGCTAATGAAAGTTCCTCTTTCTGTGGAAGAACCGGTGCAAGTCTTTTCTGTTACAGTCAGAGCTGTTGAGTAAATAGAAGCTCTGGTCCTATCCGCTGCTGGTGGTGAAGGAAGTTAATCAGAAAAAGCTGTTTTCAAATTCAAATAGGTTGCTTTTTTAATAGGTTGTTCTCGAATAAGCTCTTTGAAAGATAACTGAATGCGCTTAGTCCCTTGGGGATTGGTAGCACTCGTGTAAGGTCTGGTTTACTTGTTTCATCATCCATCTCCTAAGGGTTAAGAGAACTATGGCTAGGATAGTTGGTAAGGATCATAGAGAAAAGGAGTGAGTCTTCTTCCAGTGCTTGAAGCCGAGCGTATTGGAAGCAAAGGCAAGGATCCAATCTCTCTCAAATCAAAGTAAGGAGTCTCCTTCTTCCGATAAGAAGAGTTCCCCGCTTCGGTGAAAAGAAAGAGTGAGAGTTGGTTAAGAAGCACGAGTCGAAGGGTGAATCCCTTAACTTAATAGAATATCCCGTTCGTATTCAAGCTAAGTAGATTAGCCGATTGAGAAAAGAGCAAGGATTGCTTGAGTTGTTGAGTTTATTCCTCTGTTAATTCACAGGAGATGATAGTGTTGGCACACAGCAGTACAAATTGTTCCTGCAGAGTGAGTTACAAACTCAAGATTTGGGACAATTGAAGTACTGTTTTGGTTTTGAGGTAGCCAGATCTCAGTCAGGTATGAACCTATCTAAGAGAAAGTATGTTCTTGACCTGCTTAATGAGACAGGGATGTTGGGATCCAAGCCTGTCGATACACCTATGGATCTTAATACTAAACTGATAGCTGATCAGGATGAGTTCTTAGCAGATCCAGGGAGATAGAGGAGGGTGGTTGGAAAGTTGAACTATTGAACTGTTACCAGACTACCCTGACAGTTCAGAATCTAAGGGACATTAGTTCCCAATACAGACCCAAGATCATTTGTCTTCTGGAAAGTCGAATGAAAGCTTCTGGCGTGGAGAGAATAAGATGGAGACTCCGGTATGAAAAGGCTCTTGTTATTGAACCAATTGGGTTGTCGGGTGGTATGTCCTCTGGCAGGCTAGCCTCAATATTGATATAAGTGAAGCATCACAGAACTTTGTGGATGTGCAAATTCATCAAGGGAACGAATTTCTTATTCCGTCCTCAAGCCCAGCTCGTGAGAGAAGTCTCTTATTCGAGAAGGTCAGATCTTGGTACTACGAATGTTCCGACTCCCACTGCCCGACCTGTACGAGTCCTTACGGCTCTTTCTCAGGCCGATATAGACAGCCACTTTTTGCTAGACTTTTGAGTGAGTTTTCCGAGCCGGGATTTAGATTCTGACCTAAGAATGTGTTCCACGTAACCTGGACGGAAGGAAAGAAAGTTCCCTTACATCAGTAAGAATCAGTAACCTTACATCAGTAAGATGAAAATCCTAGACCAGAAAGCTTTAACGGACATCCCCTATCTATTTCGATTTTATCAGTATTTACCAGTACGTACCCGTGTAAACGTGTAAAGAAGGAGCGCCTGAAGTAATCTCTTATAGAAGGCCATCTTGCTCTTCTTTTTAAGGTGTTGAGACCCCAACCCTAGAGTGAATCTACTTCGTCCGCGTCCGCATTGAGCTACTTCTCACGAAGCAGTCCATCTTAGGCGTAGGAGAGTTGGGAAGGAACCCGCAATGGTAGCTTCTCGACCCTAGCTTCTTTACTTCTGAAAGCGGAAAGCCTACTGATTGGTTTCGGAGATATAACAGCTATCCACAAGGAAATCGGGGAGCGGGGAGAACATCAGGTAAACTTCAAGGTATGGCAGGTAATCCGCTTTAACCCAAGTCGTAGTTGGCACCCCCCACATGTCATTGCTTGACAGCGTATTAAACATCTTTCAATTCTCATTGAAAGCAAGGCTTTTCTCCAGATGCCTATCACTCCTACTATACAAGGGGCCAACCTCAAGAAAAAACAGCGATTACCTTTCATGAACTATGGGAACTCTTCATCATATTCGTCTGAAATATCAACAGCAAAACAGCAGGTAGACCAAGGGTTTCAACTATCAGAGGCCTTACAGTAGTACCCTCTTTCATATCAAGCATAGAAGCTAAAGTAGCTAAAGCGTCTGCAATAGAAAGGAAAGTTTTTCGAAAGTTCTTTGATAGACAAGCGGGGTCTCTTGCTTGAGGGAAGTAAGCTATTCTCGTCTTCAACTGGCACTGGCATAATTCGCTACTAGCAGGGGGGAATCATTCTATCCAGCAGAATAGGAGGGAACAAAGAAAGTAGTACTCTCTCTTGAAAGAGGAACTCTGAATTAGCTTTCAGGAAGTCCTTTGTTTGCGTTTGCGGGGAAGTCAATCCCATTATAGATCGGGTGGATGGCTAGGATAGGAAAGATCAAGAAAAAGCAAAAGGCATTTTCGAACAGGCAAAGGAGAACCTATTTTTATAGAAAAAGAACGGGCTTTATAGAATATAGCTGCTGCTTATGGACTTGCTTGCGAACTCCTTTAGTAGGTCGGAGTCTCTTCCTCGGATGCTTAGTTAGAAAAAAAGCAGTACTACCCCTAGATCGCGGATCTACTTCAGTATTTTCAGCAGTTTGCGATTCTCTTTCCGGATAAAGAAAGGAGCTTCATACGGGTTTTAAGCTGAAAAGAGCATTTATCTTGCTCGTTCATTTGCTTCACTTCTATCTATCATTTTTTGGGGGGTTAATCTGACCTTCTTTCCTATGTCCTCTTGGTTTGAATTTTATATTATATGGACGGGCATCCAATCAATCTCGATCTCACTTTGGGACTACCTGCTGGGGGAGATGCTCCGCCAGCCCCTCCAATAATCGAAGTCCGTCAAGAGATCCCAGCCAGAACCTCAAAGTGAGGAAATTCATTATTAAATTTCTATATTAGTGGCTAGAGAGATCCACGAGGTCTTGGGAAATTGTTCGAATGAGTGGCTTTTTCGCTATCCAGGTTCAGAATTGAAAGAAGAGCCCGAGCAAATTGGAACCTATTTTCAACATTTGTATGACGAGCTATGTCTCGCTCTCGAAGAGACAGCCATTGCTCACCATTATAAGAAGAGAGAGATCCTCGATCTTATGAGATCGATCAAGCCCAGTATTGACTTGAAAAAGTCTGCCACAGAACGAGAAAGATTGGTTCATATTTTGGGCGGTGGAGAGTTTGATTTGGCAACTCTTCGCCGTATTACCCAGAGGGTGAGGTACGGTAAGCGAAAGGACAGGGATATGGAACGAAGCTAAGTCTATTCATGAAAAGCATGTAAAGGTAAAATAGGACAATGAGCTTTTGCAAATGAAACTTTATCAAATTGAGATTCCACTCCGCTAGTAAAATAGGCTTGTAAGGCTATATGTGGAGTCAACTTTTGAACATTTCGATTAAGATCCCTACCTAGGTAAACTAGGGTTGTATATGTGGACTCAATCCACTTGTACCTTCTTAGTTCATTTCATCATGGAATCAATCCCGAGTTGGGGAATAGAGAGAAGTAGTAGCAGCTACTTGGCTTGCCCTAAGGCAGAAAGGAAAGGAGGTTGACGAAGGTAAGAGTTACGAAGTTGAGTTTGAAAGAAGCACTGAGTCTAAGCCTAGGGGGGAGTTGTAGAAGAGGGGTCTATAGACGTGCAACGAAGTATATTTACTAGATTCTGGGAGAGGTATGGCTAGATTCCATCCGATCTTGTTTGACTGCTTATATACATAATTAGTTAACCCTTCCCCATAGCATAGGCCAAAGGTCTTTCTTTAGGGAATTATCGACTTCCACCTCCTTTTTTTTAATAGGGACTTAAAGAGGTCTTAAGATATACTAACATCCCTCTTCAATATAGATATCCCGGGTTACTCAAGTACTATCGCATCCTCCTGTCCAACTGCAAGAAGAGTGTGGGCGTCTCGAGAGTCCAGCTGCAGTATCATATCTTAACTATCGAGAAGGTGATCTGGCCCAAACCCCTATCCTTTCCTTATTTCCTTATTATTAAAAATAAAGACCAAGATCAGCAGCATACTAACTGGTATAGAGGAAAGCACCCCACTCCCCACTTATTGAGGGCTCCGGTTCTGCTCGGCAACAAGAGGAGGCTGTCTAATTAAGTAGACCACCTCTCTATCGAACCTATCTTTTTCAAGGCAAGACCCGGACAGTCTCATGGAGATAGAATGGGCAATGGGCGGAAGAAGGGGAAGAGAAGACACTTTCTTATTGTCCCGAGTAATATGTGCACGTTATATCCCCAGGGATGAGATAGCTGGTCTGTCAAGTCAAGGCCAGGGACCGTCTGGAGTCTTTAACCCTCGTCGGCATGCTCTTACTCATGGTCCAGTTATCGCAGGACTAGATGAAATAGTGAGAGTGCGCTTTTTTAGAAGACAAGGCGAGTTGTTTAACGCGTGTATAGCAAGCTACTTATAGCTTACGCTACTGCAGAGCAGATCGGATAGCTACCTTTTCTTTTCAGGCAGGGTACGCCAGTCCGCTAATCCATATCCATTGCTTGCCATTCCATTTGTTGTATGATCAATAGGGGATGAGAGTGCGAGCCTACGCCTACTAAATGAACATCTTGATCTTGACGTCTGGTCAATTATCTATTGAAAGAGTGCAAGCTCACTACACGCTCACAACGCTCACGTAACTACGTTCGGATAGCTTTCGACCTGCACTAAATAGTGAGCACAGCGCTACGCTCTATAGCCTATACCTTGTACCCCTCCTAGTCAGGCCTTTTTCTCATAGTTCCTTGTGAGGGCACGCAGTAGTTTAGTGCCCAATCCCTTTTCTACGAGGGTGGGTTCAGTCATAGTCGTGTCAGTCAGGAGGCCTAGTGTGATTATTTTAAGTGAAGGTATAGTTCTTGATTGCAATAGAATCAGTCAAGTCAGTGATTGATGAGTGGTGACCTCCAGTGAGAAGGGCTTTGATCTAATTGGGTAGCGATAGAGACGACTGTTCAGTACAATCCCCCGGGAACTCAGTAGGCTCGCTGCTAACAGAGACTAGGAACAATAATGCTGCCCTCACCTGCTAACCGCACTATACACATGCGGTTGATGTACGTATGTGGCTCTTGCGTCGATCTTACCTCCGCTGCTTGCCCGTGCGCGGGTCGACTCACAAGAAATGCAGCTAGCTTGCCAACTAACTTTTTATGTTTGAGCTTGTTGGCTTGCTCTTGCTTCATTGTTATTTAGACATTACCTGAATTTACTTACTTGGTAGCCTACGTGAGTATCCGGATGGATAGAGACTGATCCCTTTCTACATACATATAGCCCCACCCCCCAGATATATACATACTTTTCCTCCTTTCTCCCAAAATTTCATTACCTGAATCTTAGCTCTTCTCTTTCTTATTTATTCTTACTACTATCACTTTCTAAACCGGGCCCAGCTTTAAAAACAGTAACGTTTCGGGGTCGTACGCCTGGAACAAAAAGGTTCATCGTACAATTTCTGCGATTAAAAAAATAAAGGAGTATATCCCTCTCCTTTAGTGTCTTTCCACTTCCGTCGTTCAGGAACAAACACTTCGCCTAATTCTAATTCTTTTGAATCCCGGCCCGGTTTTTCCCCACTAACCAATTACGTTACGACCATTGAACAAACTTGGTTGACGAACATGGTTTATGCGCCGCTAATGTAGCGGCTTGTCGAGCATTTGACAAACTCACACCATCCATTTCAAATAGGATTTGTCCCGTGGACACACGAGCAATCCAACCCGTAGGATTTCCTTTTCCTCTTCCCATTCTTACTTCTGTAGGTTTCCCGGTAATAGGGAGATCTGCGAGAACTCTTACCCATATCTTACCATTTCTTCGGAATTGTCCGCTCATAGCACGATGGAATTGTCCGCTTATAGCCCGACGCGCTGCTTCAATGGCTCGATATGAAAGACGACCAGCTTTACAACTTTTAGTGCCATATCTTCCAAAACCAAGTTGTGTACCGTCCAGTTTGCAACCCCTACTACATCTGCCTTTACGATATTTACTATATTTCGTACGTTTCGGATATAGCATGTCCCCCCTTTTTTTTACTATATGAAATCCACACTTTGACACCTAAGATTCCGTAACGAGTAGATACTTCCGCAGGAGCATAATCGATTTTCTGGTTAAATACATTACGAGATGTTTTTCCATACTTTCCGCATTCAGTTCTAGCTATTTCTGCGCCTTTTAATCGACCTGAACAACATATACGGATCCCCACCCCTTTTTTCATTACTAATGGAATATCCTTCACTATTTTACTAAAAATGGAACGAAATGATCTTGTTTTGTTCCTCAGTTGAAAAGAGATGTCTTGAGCAATCGGAGAAGCACTTTGATAAACAGATTTAATCTTGACCGACTCAATTAAGGTATTAGTGTTTGTTCTATTAGACAACAAAGATCGCATTTTTTTCATTTCGTTCAAATAAGAGTTGTACCCGTACGGAATTCTTCTGTTTCTCAGTATGATCTCTATCATCATCTCTATTCCCTTTATCAATTCTCCTATCCCACCTAGGTTTATGAATTTCTCTATCAATTCCATTACCTTATCCTTACCCATGAGGTTCCAACATTTGATCCTTAATTGACCTAGGAGTTGTTCCCGGGCATCCTCAAAAAAAAGGAAATTATACACCCCAACCCCATCCCTTGGAAAGAAAAAGGTAGCACCGAAGAAAGGAAAAAGCGAGATGGTGGTTTTTGTTGTTCCCGCGAAGCGAAGATCATTCGCTTGGCGAATGAAGTGAGTCAACCTCTTTTTGGCTTCGGACAAACACTTTTTTTCGCTGGTCGAGCTTTCTACAAAAAAAGCGATGCGAGAACGTATTCTCTTATCTAAGCTTCTTCCCTGTGCATTCGCTCCCCCCATCGTAGATGGTTCAGCCACGCCCGGTGCCACGAAATGATTGAGAACTACGACGGGGTCGAAATGAATTTGGTTCTTTGTATTCAATAAATATTGCATGACCGAATAATTCAAGGAGAGGCACACTGCAGGGAGGGTCCTTTTAAGTAGATGACTCGTCGGGCCGTCGGAGCGGGACTTCTTTTGGAAAAAGAACTTGAATAACTTCGTTTTTCTGAAGGAGTCGTCATTTTCTATCAGGAACGCTATGTCATTTACAACCCCGGCGTATTTCGGATGCTTGAAGGCCCCGCTGACCCGAAGTGATTTAGAAAGATTCTTCTTTATCGATGGTGATCGGTCATGGTATCCATAGCGTTGCTTCTTTTTCGGCCAAATCCTGATTTCGTTTTCCTTCTCCCGGTCGTCGAGCCTGATCGACTCGACTCTTTTCCCTGCCCCCCGGCCTCTCACTTCGTTTCGTTCTTCTTCTGTATTGTCGCTTGAATGAAGACACCTGATCGGCCCGACTTTCCCGAATGTCCACCACCGGCCCTTCTCCTTTCCGGGTCTAGTTTTTTTGCGTCGTTTCAGCCGTCGTGGTCGACGGGGAAGAAAGAAATTAATGAATGTTCTTTTGGGAAAATGTAGAATAATACACCTACCGAGACGAAAGCCAAAGGTGAGTCTCGTAGGTGGACGTATCGAACCGAAATAAGATCTCAGATTTCCATCTTGATACACTGATTTACCATAATAATAAATAGAGTCAATGGTGACTCCGCCGTGGAAAGAGCCGCTTCTTTCTTGCTTGATAGGGGGGGCTTCCATTCACCAGCGCAGACTAAAAGTGCTCTCCGAACCGTGCGGGAAGGTTTCCCATCACACGGCTCTCACTCAAACCCAACCTGTGGTGGATCCCGGGGGACAAAGTAAAAGCGCTTGATCCTTTGCCCCATACTTTGAAATGCTCCTCCCCGCGCAGCGACGCTGCTCGTGATAGGCTTAGCTTTAAAAGCCGCTATCGTTCGGTTCGGATAAGTCAAGTCCCTTCGGTCGGTTCGCTCAGGTGGTCTTCCCGCTCCGTGGGCTTCCCTAACGTTCAGAGTTGTTCTGGTTTGAGAAAGGAGCACCGGCCGAGCACCCTGATAAAAAAGCCCTTTAGTAAACTAAATGTCCTTATTGAAAACTAAAGCGCTAACGCGCCTTATATTATATTATTATTATTATTAAAAGAAAAGCAACCTTTCGCCTTTATTGATATGATATAAAACAAGCTTACTTACTAATAAAGCGGCAACAAGCACCTTCTTTCTCAAAGTCAAGTTTCTCGCTTCTTACTTTAGAAAGATTGCAGCGTTAGCGCTTTACTAAAAAAATAGAAAGTCAAGGCTCTTCTCCTTTTCTACGAATCTACAACTCTCTTTACTGAGCGAGACTCCATCCATATCTCTTCCCGGTTATTCTTAATTTAATTCCATTTTCCATTCTATCATTTGTTTGACAGCTTAAACTAGGCTCCATTTTAGATAGGTTTTCGGTCTTAATCAAGATAGGTCAGGGACGCGTCGGAACGGTCGGTGGCTGCTTAGTCTCATCCGAGAGTCTAATCTCTTTGCTTTTTTTCTTTGAAAAAAAAAAAGAAAGAAGGGGGTCGATTTAGGCTCCTTCCCTTCCACTGCGTAGCCGCGCTAGCAGGTACTATGAGCCCTCTGTCCCACGCATCTAACCAGCTCGCGTGGTTCACCGGTTCCACCGAAAACTCTCATTTGTTGAAGCGGGGCATAGTGCGCTTTAGGCGCCGAGCGAGAAACGTCTCTTCTTTCGTTTCGGTTTATTCACTGATCTGAAACTTAGCACTTGTTTTCTTATTGGGGCGGCGGCGTTCTTGAATGAAGTCTATCCGAACCGAATTAGCACTTCTCAGATCAGGCTAGGCCTCTCCATTTGAGCTGGGCGCCGGGGCCCTGGATGCGCTAGCGATCGGCACATAGGGGGTGGTTGCCCGGGTTTCTCGGCCTGGTATCCTGCACCTCGCGTTTATGATATCTACATTCAACTGTGCCCCGGAGACACGGTCGAAGCACGCCCGCCCAGTGTGCTTCTTTCACGACATGCTCTGGTCCTGGGTATATTCCTGTGGTCTTCTAGCGTTAGAAGAAGTCGTGTCCGTCCCGGACATCTGCAACGTCCTCCCACGCTTTTTTTTATTTTAAATATAGG
>CANTUV010000251.1:0-30435 GCA_947685225.1 Garcia nutans | reverse complement strand
ATTTATTAAGAATAAAACAAAACTCTGTTACTCTATTTTGAACAAATTAAGGAGAATAATAATTTCGTTAGAATATCAGTTTCTTTATTCCAATTTCTCAAGTGTGAATTAATTTGGTCTGGTGATGAAATTAATGAATTGTTGCATATACATGCTTGTGCAAAGAGGAGACTTTCCTCTAGTCAATACGTACCATGATATGCTTGGGCTTTTATTCAAATACGGGAGTCAAACCACAAACCAAAACTTTAAGTCTCGGTTTGTGATTTTTTTTTATAATTTTTGTCTCGGTTTGTGATTTTTTTTTATAATTTTTGTCAAATAGAAACTTTAAGTTTGGTTGGCAAAAATAAAAATATGCACCGGACACAATTCAAAAATGAATTGTGTCCATGGACAAACCGAAACTTCTAGTTTTGGTTTGGCCATTTTATTATTATTATTATTATTATTATTATTAAAATAATAATTATAATTAATAATTAATAATTAAAATATAATTATATAATTATTAATAATTAATAATAACAATAATAATAATTAATATTTAATAATAACAATAACAATAATTAATAATTATATTAGACTCAAGTAATTAATAATTTTATTTAGACCCAAAGATAATTAATAATTATATAATTTTATTAATTTTATTAATATATATGTGACATAATTAAAATTAACAATTAAAATTATTAATTATATTTATTATTAATTATATAATTATTAATTATAATTATATTACTATTAATTATTTTTGGGCCTAAATAAAACTATTAATTACTTTAGTCAATGTAATTATTACTTATTATTCTCGTTATTATTAATTATTATTATATAACTATTATTAGTTATATAATTATTAATTATAATTATATTCTTATTAATTATTTTTGAGTCTAAATAAAATAATTAATTACTTGAGTCTAATATAATTGTTAATTATTGTTATTGTTATTATTAATTGTTATTATTGTTATTATTAATTATTAATAATTACAAAATTATATTTTAATTTTTATTATTAATATTAATATTTTTATTATTAATATTTTTATTATTAATATTATTTTAATTATTAATTATAATTTTTTTAATATTAATAATAACAATTAAAATAATAATTATAATTAAAATATAATTATAATTAATAATAAAAATAATAATATTAATAATAAAATAATAAAAATTAAAATTAAAATTAAAATATAATTATATAGTAATTAATAATAATAATAATTAATAACAACCAGCAACAATAATTAATAATTATATTGAACTCGAGTAATTAATAATTTTATTTAAACTCAAAGATAATTAATAATAATATAACAATATTAATTTTAATAATATATATATGACATAATTAAAATTAACAATTATAATTATTAATTGTATTTTTATGCACGTAAATTCTTTTGTTTTTGTTTTTGCCAAATCAAAAATTAAAATTTTAGGTTATAGTTATAAAAAAAATTCTTATATTTTAATAAAATATGAGAGTTTGTTCCGTATTTAAGTAAAAAAGCCCAATATGCTTTGTTGTCTCTGTCACTAGAAAATCGCAGTCCAGCTTCTCATTAATTTACTCTTTGTTAAAAAGCACGAAAATAAGAGAGGAAAATGAAGGAACTTCCCGCTTCTTGTTTGGAAGGTAAAAAAAAAAGGCCGACCGTCTAATATATATATATATATAGGGTGTGGTAATTTTTTTAATGTATGTTAAGATATGCCTTTTCCGACCTGAATTTATTACTAATACCTTTCTTTAATTAGTTCCTTTTTGTGTTGTCTTGGTAGGATTTAATAGTTTTTCTTTCATAAAGATAATTTGTTCTTTTCCTGTAGATGAATTTCGTTCTCTTGCTCTTGGATTATGGTCATCAAATTAATTTTAAATTTATTATTGATATTCAAATAATCGAATTTGTTCAACAATATATAATAATTGATTTATGTCTTAATCATCAAATATAATACACTTTCCTCTGGGTTGTCAATTCAAATGCTTTTCAATACCGTTAAAAAATATTAGAAGAAATTCCCATATTATTTTGTATTTTAGTACCTGATGTATGCTTTTACATTTAGTTCAAAATGAACTATTTTTTACCTAAGAATGAAAGATTTATGGTCCATGAGTGTGTGCACATATATATATATTATTGAGAGAGAGATTGGCTGATGAAGAGATTTGTTCTCAAAAAATAAAATTTAACCTGTTGGCCATCTAAATTAAAAAAAAAAAAAAAGAGGTATGATTCGCATTATTTATTGATAAAGAGATAAATTTGATAGAATATATAAAAATGATTTTTTTTTATTTATCAATTTTTTTTAATATTATATGTGAAATTCAGAATTTATCTATTATCAAATTATTAAGAAAAATATTATTATTAAATTAAAATTTATTTATTTTTTAAATGACAAATTTTAATATTCCAATATATTTATTTTGTTTTGTATTAGACGTGAGTTGCAATGTGGCAAGAAGGTGATTGCCTATAAAATACTTTTTTTTTTCAAAAGTCAAGTCACCCTAAAATTTCTGTTATAGATTATTAGCAGGTCTAATAATTGAGCTTTCTTGTCTTCTAAGTAAAAGAATTAAAAAAAAATAAGAGTGTACAATGAACAGCGAATGGATAACAACCCAACCAAAAAAAAAAGGACGGAGACTCCACAATATTACAACGGTCAAAACATTCATATTGACAAATTAATATTTTTTTTGTGAACTGACCGTAAGGACGGTGGAGATTAGTCGTTACTTCGGTGGGATGGTGGGGATTAGTCGTTACTTCGGTGGTGGATACCCTATGGGTAAAACCCTCCAAAAAAAAAATATTTTTTTTGTGAGCATTTTATCTATTTAATAGATTTATTTGGTGTGAATTTAAATTAATCTAAAAATTTTTAAATTATAATATTGTGAATATTACACTGTAGATGGAAGTGAAGGTCTCGTTTTTAAGAATACGGCACACTGATTTTTTTAAATAACTTTATATTAGATAATATGTGAATAATTATTATCTTAAATTAATTTTATCCTGTTAAAATTATAATTAGTTTTATCTTATTTAAATTAGAATTTAATTTAGTTTTAATATTTTATTTTCATCTAAGTTCTACTTACACTACTATAAATATCCTATTATAGGTGATTCATAATATACAATTAAGAATACAGAGATTTTTCATATTTTCTCATTCTCTATCTATCTTCTCTCTTCTTTATTTACAATATATTACTGGCATGATAATTTTTACAAGAGAAAATTCATCATAAATTAAGGTATATTTTATTAATAATTATTTAATTATTTTTAATATAGTAACTATTAAATTTTTCTAAGTTTATATTAAGATATAAGTTTACAAACTCATAATTTTAAGAAAAATTATAAAATTTTTATTTAAAACACATATTGTTTCGGCCATAATTATTCGACATTATTTTTGTAATTTTTATATGTACAATTTCGTAATACTGAGATTTTATAAATTCCTGTTGCAAGTCTGTTGATTTGCTATATATATATATATGCTCCATAAAGAAAGATTGACCGTTTTATGTGCTTGTTTACGTGTATATATATAAATCCATCCTTGTTGGCTAATATTATGATTAAAGACAAAATTGACTTGGATTCTGCTTTCAATCAATTGAGTTATATGTTTACATTACACTGATAAGTTTTCATTGGTTTTGATAACCAATTTTCTTAAGGTTATATATATATGTATATTAGATTTATAGATTTGTTATATGTTTACAATTATCTAATTTAAGACTTTTATTTTAAAATATAGTGTCTTTGTAATATCGACCATCTCAAAATTTGAGTTCGTTGCTCTTGATATTTTTGAAAGAAATTATCTATCATGGGTACTGAAAGGGGGAGAAAACATGATTCCCCTAAAACCTAAAATATGCATAGATCACTAGATTATTCAAATTAAATTGCAAAGGGGTAAATTGCATACCTGACATCATCGTATGTTGAAGCTGAAGACGATTTTGGAGTTTGTCGCCTTCCAAGAGATACACACTTTAAGTTTAGCGGAAGCACTACTGAAGGAATGCAATGTTCTCTTAAAAATTGTTATGTTCCCTTGGAGACCACGACCCCTTATTTATAACTGATGATGATAGTTTCTATTTTGGTCCTTCAACAAAATAGAAACTCTTATCGGTCTCTACACTTATAATCCTATTACGAGTAGGACACCTCAATAATCAACAATCCTTATTTGATCATAACTTTAATTTGACTATTTTAATTTGACTGCAATACATATTTAATATTTAAATATATTTAGCCCACACTTATGATTAATTAGAGGATTAATTTTAACAATTTAAAATTAATTCTAACAATCTCCCATTTGGGCTAACATATATTAAATATAAATGTATATACCTTAATGAGCTCATAAAAGCAGTCATACTGAAGGTGCCTCAAACAATCTCGTCCATTGATTATATCGATAAAGGACTAAAGGGTCAGCCGCCACATTCATCGTGACTCAAACCATCATCAATCACATTACCAATACTCTCAAATGACATAGATCAATAATAGGAGTGTAGCATGGAAACTACATGTAATATGATCTAATTATGCCTGTTTCCAACTGGTCATACTTAATTGAGATAGACCACAAAAATAACACAGAGTGTAATAAACAAAAGTGAATACTTCATTTTCTGCAGAAACTGAATTAACATATCCAAAACCAAATAGAGCATTCAAAACATAATGAAAACATAATGAACAAACTCCCACTGAAACTAAACATCCTCAAACAATATGACACCCACATGAGCAGTGTGCTCATGAAAGACTTTCGTTATCAATGCCTTAGTAAGAGGATCTATAATTATGGAGTTCGTTCTAACATGCTCTATGGATATCTGTCCACTCTGTATTTTCTCCATTTACAGCCAGAAACTAAATACCAAATAGCTCCTACTGTCATTGGAGAATCAAACTGCTGAATTAATGTCACACTTAAAACTTTATTAGCATTTTCAATGCTAGCCATAATGTGCAGCCCTGTGACATTCAGCAAAGTAAAAAAAATTCATGATCAAATGTCTCATAGCATACTACAAATTCCAAAACCATGGAATGTAGTCTAATGTGGATCTTTTGCTACTCAAGACATTCGATAAAGTCAGAATCAGTATACCAAATGATCTCATACTAATCTGACTTTCTGTATGTGAGCATACGTTCCTTTGTTCTCTGAATATATCTTAAAACCTTATTGGCTGCCTTCCAATGATCCATTCCTGGATTGCTGAGATATCACCCTAACATGCCAACTATGAATGAAATATTTGGACGAGTGCAAACTTGAGCATACATCAGACTCCCAACTGCTGACGCATAAGGAATCTTCTGCATCTCCTGAATCTCAAGTTCACCCTTTGGACACTGATCAAGACTGAATTTATCTCCTTTAGTAACTGGGGTATCAATTGGTCTACTGTTGTGCATACTAAATCTCTTGAGTACTTTCTCAATATAGCTCTTTTGTGATAATCCAAGAATACCTCGAGTACGGTCTCGATGTATTTGAATCCCTAATACAAAAGAAGCTTCACCTAAATCTTTCATCTCAAAGTATTTTGAGAGAAAGACTTTGGTTTTGTGCAGCAAGTCCTTACAGTTAGTAGCAAGCAATATGTCATCCACATATAAGACCAAAAAGATAAACCTACTCCTACTGAACTTGTGATACATACAATCTTCCACAACATTTGTCTCAAAACTGAAAGAGACAACTACTTCATGGAACTTAAAGTACCACTGACGAGAAGCTTGCTTGAGTTCATAAATGGATTTCTTTAATCTGCATACCAGTCGCTTTGGGTCTCCAGACACAAAGTTTTCTGGCTGCACCATATAGATGGTTTCATCAATGTCTCCATTGAGAAACGCAGTCTTCACATCCATTTAATGAAACTCAAGATCAAAATGTGCAACTAGAGCCATGATTGTCCTAAAAGAGTCCTTCGATGAAACCGAAGAGAAGGTCTCTTTATAGTCAATCCCCTCTTTCTGAGTGAAGCCTTTAGCTACAAGACGAGCCTTATATATTTTTTTACATTACCTTTAGAATACCTCTTGGTTTTAAATATCCATTTGCAACCAATGAGTTTCTTTCCTTCAGGTAATGGAATAAGATCCCAAACTTGATTGTCTTGCATAGATTTATATTCTTCACTCATTGCCTCAATCCACTTATGAGAGTTGGAATCCTGCATGGCATGATGAAAGCTGATTGGATCATCTTCCACCATGTCTACGGTGTCCTCATGTTCCTGAAGATATACTACATAATCATCTGGAATAGCATTTCTTCTCTCTCTAGTGGACCTCCTTAAAGGCACAGGTTCTGGCTCAAATTCTTGAGGTTGTTGAGCTTGTACTTGAGGAAGAACAACTTCTTCATCCTGATGGGAAGTTGATCAACATTGTCTTGTATTGGATCCGGAATTGCTTCTGGGATATTAACATTTCTAGGAACCTGAACAGTCCCAGGAGCAAAGATAGGAATCGACACTGAGTGGTCCTAACTCGATCCCTCCTTAAAGACAATGTTTCTAACCTTATTTCTCCCCCCAAACTCAACATCCTCAAAGAATGTTGCAATTTCCGTCTCAAAAATAGATATGGAAATAGGATTATAAAACTTAAAACCCCGAGATCGCTCAGAATAACCAACAAAGTAGCTACTAACAGTTTTGGAGTCCAATTTTGTCTCATTAGGCCTATAAGGCCTAGCCTCAGCAGGACATCCCCAAACATGAAGGTGCTTTAGACTGGGCTTGCGTCCAGTCCAAAGCTCATAAGGTGTCTTTACAGCTGCTTTAGTTGGTACTCTGTTAAGAAGATAGACTGCTGTTTTTAATGCTTCTCCCCACAGAGACTCAGGTAAAGAAGAATGACTGATCATACTTCTAACCATATCCATAAGAGTCCTGTTACGTCTCTCAGATACACCATTCATGCTGGGTGTACCAGGCATTGTGTATTGAGGGACTATACCACAGTCCTGCAGGAAAATAGCAAATGGCCCTGGACGTTGTTCACCTAAACCGTCATATCTGCCATAGTACTCACCTCCACGGTCAGATCTAACAGATTTAATCTTCTTTCCGAGTTGATTTTCAACTTCGGCCTTATAAGATTTGAAAATGTCCAGAGACTCAGATTTCTCATGAATGAGATATAGGTACCCATAACGTGAGTAATCGTCTATGAATGATATAAAGTATCTTTGACCATTCCTAGTTGCTGTAGGGAATGGGCCACAGATGTCCGTATGTATCAACTCTAAGACGTTGATGATCTGTTGGCACCTAATCTCTTTTGTTTAGTCTGTTTACCTTTAATACACTCAACACAGGAGTCCAAATCTGTGTAATCAAGTGTGTTTAGGATACCATCTGACACAAGACATTCTATTCTAGATTTGGATATGTGACCCAAACGTCTATGCCAAAGTTCAGCTGAATTATCTATATTTCGCTTTCTTTTGGTACCTATAGTACTTACCTGCAGGGTTTCATTATAAGAATCCAACATATATAGATTATCACATGCATTCAAGAAGCCAGGACCAAAATTTTTGAATCCATAAATAAGTAAATAACTGTCTCCAAATGAACAAGTAAAACCAGATTTGTCCAAATAAGAAACAGAAATTAAATTCCGTCTAAACGTCGGAATAACAAAAGTATCTACAAGATCCAAAAAATAACCAGTTCTTAAACACAATCTAATATGCCCAATTGCCTCTACTTCCACCGGATCGCCATTTCCCACATAGACGTATCTTTCACCGTCAGTTGGCTTTCGGTAGCTCAGGCAACCCTGCAATGAAACACTTATGTGAGCGGTAGCACCAGAATCCATCCAATAAGTGTTTCTAGGAGCTGAAGTTAAATTAACCTCAGAACAGACTAAAACAAGGTACTTACCCTTCTTGACACGCCATGTGGCGTATTTAGGACAGTCCTTCTTTAAGTGTCCAGACTTGCTGCAGAAGAAGCATTTTAATTCCTTAGGCTTCTTTTGCACCGGACCTTTATCAGCAGTCTTATTCTCAGCAGTCTTGTTTCTCTTCTTGTTCTTGCCCTTATCAGCTGAAGAGACCAGATGAGCACTCTCCCTCTTAGTAGCCAACAACTTTTCCTCCTCATCCACACAATGAACAATGAGCTCGTTAAGAGTCCATTTGCTCGGCTGGCAGTTATATGAAGTCCTGATCTGCCCATACTGTGGTGGAAGAGAATTCAAAGCTAGATGGACTAACAGGTCATCTGGTAAAACCAAATCCAGGACCTTTAGCCTCTTGGCTATTTGGGACATGCTCAGTATATGCTCCCGAACACTACCATTGCCAGTATACCTTATGGAGGTGAGTTTTGCTAAAAGCGTCCCCACTTCGGCCTTGTCATTTTTGACATAGACCTTCTCCAGCTCAGCAAGATAGTTTTTAGCATTACTTTCTTCAGCAGAAATGGCTCATCGAACATGTTCTGGGATTCCCTGCTGCATGATCATAAGACCTAAGCGGTTAGAACGCTCCCACTTCTCATACTGAACCCTCTGAGCATTTGTGCTCTCTTCAGTAAGAGGAGCAGGTTTGTCCATCCTGAATGCAAGGTCTAAGTCCATACAACCCAGATAAATCATGATGCTTGATTTCCATGAACCAAAGTTTGACCCCTCAAGCATAGGGACAGTGTTAGGATTATACGGCATGCTAGCTGAATTCAGAGAAAATAAATAATAAATAAATGACATAAACTCACAATCCACAAAAATTGAAACAAATCACAGAAGTAGAGTTTAAATATTGGAAACAAGATACCGGACACAACATTAATATTTTCATCTTTGGACATAAAATATTAACTGTAATTGGTATCTCAACGCAGTAATCAAATATTGACAATCAGTCCTGTCAAATAATAAACCTTCCTTTGGGCCGATTTATTATCCACATGGATGAACACATAATAATTATCACATATTTATTACCGCAATGTATTCTCAATTCAGCCAGATAGCAACATTCCTTTGGGCCGGTATACTACCCGCAATGAATTTTAATACACCTGTCTAATACCCAAATAAAGTAATCTACACAATTGAGGTCACTTTGGCGACATATTGCTTCAACCAATTTATCCGAAAATATTAGACACAATCAGGACTAAAATTTCAAAATTCGAACTCAATTTAATAATAATAATTTTTTTATTAAAAAAAATTACAATTAAAAAACCAAAAGTTGCAATTTTAAAAAATTTAACTTTTAAACATTAAATAAGTTTGCCCCCGGAAAAATAATTTAGTCCCAATAAACTTAATTTAGTGGCTAAATTATAAAATTAGGCTAAAATTAATAAAAATAATAATAATAATAATTACAAAAACAGTTTACGAAAAAAGTTTAAAAAAAAAAACTTTTAAACTGTTTAAATTTTCGTAAACTTTTTTTTCTTTTCTTTCTTTCTTTCTTTTTTTTTTTTCCGTAAACTGTTTTCAAAACAGTAGCTTTTTTTTTTAAATCTTTAATTAATTGATTTACATAATTAATTAACCAAAAATTAATTAATTCCAGAAAAAATTACAAACCAAAATTCAAATCAAAAAATTCGATTTTTCCAGAATTAATTAAATAATCTCAGTAATTTAATCCAAAAACAAATCAAACCAAAATTGATTTCAGATTACCAAATTCGATTCCAAATTAATTCTAGAAAATTACAATCACCGAATTAATTTTCTAGAATCAAAACAATAATCAATACCGCAATTTAATCGGAAAATCTAGCAACCTAGCATAGGGCTCTGATACCAATTGAAAGGGGGAGAAAACATGATTCTCCTAAAACCTAAAATATGCATAGATCACTAGATTATTCAAATTAAATTGCAAAGGGGTAAATTGCATACCTGACATCATCGTATGTTGAAGCTGAAGACGATTTTGGAGTTTGTCGCCTTCCAGGAGATACACACTTTAAGTTTAGCGGAAGCACTACTGAAGGAATGCAATGTTCTCTTAAAAATTGTTATGTTCCCCTGGAGACCACGACCCCTTATTTATAACTGATGATGATAGTTTCTATTTTGGTCCTTCAACAAAATAGAAACTCTTATCGGTCTCTACACTTATAATCCCATTACGAGTAGGACACCTCAATAATCAACAATCCTTATTTGATCATAACTTTAATTTGACTATTTTAATTTGACTGCAATACATATTTAATATTTAAATATATTTAGCCCACACTTATGATTAATTAGAGGATTAATTTTAACAATTTAAAATTAATTCTAACAGGTACTTGATGACGAAATTTATCTTAATGCTATGAATCTTGGAGATACTATTAAGGAAGAAAATAAAGCATCTGTGAACCTCGGATTCCACCCAAAAAGGATTTGGATGAACATTCACTTGTTGTTAGTAGTCGCTACTCAGTTTTTTCTGTTCAAAGGGGAAAACTAAGAAAAACCCTTGTTTGACTCCAATAATGCATCCAATGTAAAGGTTTCTAATCTACGAACCCAAGGAGGATTCGGGGACTATGTCATGCATTTGATTAACTTGCGAAAAAGAAACAAACCTAAAAGGAACAAAGAAAAGAAGACAAACATATTATTAGTAGATTGTGGACTTGCTATTTGGGGTAAATCTCAAACATGCCTACATTTCCCCGTTTGAATGGGAGATCAAAGCCCATGTAGTTCGGAAAAGCCTATTTAAAGGCAATTATGCATTATGCATGTGTGTGTGTGTATGCTTCGTGCATTTGTTGGCTTTTTGCCAAAATTGTGAGATTTTGAGCACTTAGTGCTAAATTTGATGAAATTTGGGTACTTGGTACCAAAAGGAATGCAATTTAGGCTTCGTGCCAAAAAGTTGATTTTAATTGTGATGGGCTTCATGCCAAAAGGGATTAGGTCTTTGACCAAAAAGAAATTAAGAAGGAGGTGTAGTGCTTATGATATGCTTGAATTGACCAAGGATAAATTAGGATATTACCTTGTTTAGGATTCTCCCACTTCGTAGTTCCAGATCTCATTTTCTCGGACCTTAGATTATAATTCTTGATTAGGTTTTTTTTATATTTTGATTTCGATTGATTCCTGCAGCACAAGGTTAGATTTATGCAAAGAAGAGTCCAAGAGAAGTACTTAAGCGTATGGAAAGATAGAGAGTTCGTCCACCCGAGGCCAACCGAAAGAACCAACCGAAAAGAACCCCTGTTCTGACCGTTCTGGGGCTATTTATAGTGAAAATGGACCAAATTCGGACTTGGATGGCGGTTGGACCGCCGGAGGTGGCGGTTGGAACCCGTACGGTGGCTGGACCGCCGTGCACGCAGTGGTTGTGCACGGCGGTTGGACCTCTGCACGCGGCGGTTGGACCGCTGCACGCGGCGGTTCAGACTCCAAAATAGCACATCAGCTCGCACGATTTTCGCTCAAACTAATTTTTCGGGAGCTACGGACCTCCAAAAATTATTCCGGGACCATATCCGTAATCCTCGCGTCATTCCAGACGTTTCAAGTACCATGAAGACATACTTTCGATGAACTTTACCGTGGACCTCCAGTCCGGCTCGGTTGTCTGCAGTCTGAGAAAATTGGCTTTTCGAGCCTCAAAATTTGAGTATTCACAATTGCCCCCCACTGGGGACCATAAAAAT
Organism: Garcia nutans; assembly: GCA_947685225.1. Classification (NCBI taxonomy): domain Eukaryota; kingdom Viridiplantae; phylum Streptophyta; class Magnoliopsida; order Malpighiales; family Euphorbiaceae; genus Garcia; species Garcia nutans. The sequence continues at coordinate 18,680 of CANTUV010000251.1, read as the reverse complement.
GATTTATGGGATCCAGTGGCCTTCTGAAGAGCGAATTTTGAGCGAGGGGTAAAAGACCCTCCTTTTGGCACTTCTGGATTGCTTGCAACACTTCTGATTTTTCTCTGATTGTATTCTAACTTTTTTGTACCTGCACTTTTATTTAGCACAAACGGTACATATGTATGCATGATGTCCCCTTTTATTTTCATAAAGGTATTTATTTACTTCTTTACAACCATTGCATGCACAACTGGACCAAGAGTCTTCAAAATGTGTAAAGGATCAATATGGGTAGATATGGGTTGTTTTTTGTCACCACTCTTAGGGGGATATTGGTGGGTTGAGATTTTTATTTATTTCCAGTAAAGAACTTAGAAATAAATTCTAGGAATCTTTCCTTTACATGTACTTGAACTAGCTCTAGTAATGAACCAGAAGTAATATTAGGCTTCACTAAGCTCTGCTATCAGTAATTATTTCTAGTAAAGAACTTAGAAATAATCCTCTAGGAAGTCAAACTCCACTGGGGAAGGAACTTGAATTTTTCTGAAGTTGCCCCTAAATTATTCCCAATAATGAATTAGAAAATCTTTTTTTTAGGACACTACGATTAGGATATCTATCGTCGAGAGTCCCATGATTAGGTAGATGGAAGAACTTAACTACATTGGTGGTATGATTCTGGCTGAGACTATTCAGAGTCTTGACAGAGCTGCACTTGGATTTAAAGATTGGATTGTTACTCCGGTCATTCTTTAGGTAATTTTGTTATACCTTTTGCTTCTTCTCATTCTTTTTCTCTGTAAATAGAAAGGATTTATTATTTATTTTTTTAGGTTTGGCCGAGAGACCATCTCCAAGTGGTTGCCGCTCCTCATGCCTTGACTTATAACCCTTCTCAGTATCGTACTAGAAAAATCCAGGTTTCTTTTCCCTCTATGACCAGGTGGATTATCTGGTTGTATGAGCTTGGACCAGAAGAATTGTTGTGGTACATCTCTTGGTATGGAATTTCTCGCTTCATGGAGGCAAATGCAATGCATAACCTTGTCTACCTTCTTGGTTTCACTCATAGTACATGGTATAGTGCTTCTCGCGTCCTTAGACAGATGGGGATTGATCAGAGGGTTCCTCTTCCTGTTGGGTTTACTATTGCTGCTGTTCTTCAAACTTGGGTTAGGAATCATCAGATGATCAGGCCTTTTGCAGAGCCTTCCCTTGTCCAGCCTACTCCAGAGTATAGAACTTGGTTTATAGCCAAAGTTTGGCCAATTGAAAAGCCAAGGAGGCATGCATTGCTGCAGGAGCTGGAGGGAGAGGAGGTGGTTCCTCTTAATGAGGAGAAGATAGATGCTGCAGAGAGTTCCGGAGCTAAGGAAGATACCGAAGACTCTGCCCCACGTAGGAGGCGTAGGATTTAGACCCTAGGGTTGACTCTATTGTCTGTTTTTTTGGATTGCTTTTACCTTTTTGGTTCTTTTGACGTTTTGGACTTGTGGTTTGACTCTTTTGATTGGTTTGATATTTCATGGAATGAATGACTCTTTTTGGAATGAATGACTCTTTTTGGGATGAATGACTCTTTTTGGAATGAATGACTCTTTCATTTGCTTTCCAAGCATTATCTACTTTATTTACTTGCTCTAATTTTTGCCTAAGCCGTCCTTTCGGATTTTCAACTTAGCGAGCTCTTACCCATTCTTGCCTAAGCCGCCCTTTGCGGGTTTTCAACTTAGCATAATTTTTTCTTTTCTTTTCTTTTTTTTATGTTGGCAAAAGAAAAATGAATCAATGATTTTTATTAAAATTTAGACCGTGCTTAAGGAGAGCTACCTACATATCTCGAATTAGTTTGCGAGAATCAGGTCTAATGTAGTTCCTTACAATGCATGATGATACATAATATTTCTTTAGTTGATCCAGATTGCATGGGTTTGTGAACTTCAGACCATCCAAATCAGACAAGATGACGGCTCCGCCGGAAAGTATTTTCTTTACAATGTAGGGTCCAGCCCAATGAGGATGAAACTTCCCACGATGATCTATAACGGGTGTTCTGATCTCTTTCAGAACCAAACAACCTTCTTCCAACTTTCGATCTTTGACCTTTTTGTTGAAATGTCTGGCCATTCACCTCTGATACCCTTGAATCTGATGTAGAGCTTGAAGTCTTTTTTCATCCAAACCCAACAACTGATGATGATAATTGCTAATCCATTCAGCTTCATTTATTTGACTTTCTTGAATTATCCTCGCCGATTGAACTTTCAGTTCAATGGGGAGTACTGCTTCCATTCCGTACACCAGTGAATACGGGGTTGCCCCAGTAGGAGTTCTAATTGATGTTATATATCCCCACAAGGCCAGTGGTAACTTCTCATGCCAACCTCTATGTTCCTTGATCATTTTTTGTATGATCACCTTTATAGACTTATTTGCTGCTTCTACAGCTCCATTTGTTTGGGGTCTATAAGGAGAGGACTTATGATGTTGGACCTTCTTATCCTTCAAGAGTTTAGCGAATTCTTCTTGGAAATGAGTTCCATTATCATTGATAATCTCAAATGGCGTTCCGTACCGACAAAGGATGTTGGTTCGGACAAACTGTGCTGTCTTTTTGGCGTCTAATTCTGCATAGGAAGCTGCTTCAACCCACTTTGTGAAGTAATCTACTGCTACCAAGATAAACTGATGTCCATTCGAGGCTTTTGGATGTATTTTACCAAATATATCTATTCCCCAAGTAGCGAAGGGCCATGGAGAAATGATTGGATTCAAGGCAACGGGAGGTTGCTTCTGCAGCTTAGCAAATATCTGACACTGATGGCATTCTTGCACAAATGCCACACAGTCTATATTCATGGTGGACCAATAATATCCTAAATTGGCTATTTTTCGAGCCAAGGCAATCCCATACATATGCGGTCCTGATTCGCCACCATGTACCATTTCCATTACCCGCTTAGCCTCTGCTTCATTCACACACGTTAGGTGCATTCCATTCCAACTTCTTTTGTAGAGTATATCTCCATTAAGAATGTAACTTGTGGCTAGCTGCCTTATTGCCCTCTGATCAACCTTTGATGATCCCTCCGGATAACTTCCATCCTTGAGATAACTCTTGATATCCCAAAACCATGGTTTACCATCGGCCAAATGTATTACATGGGCAGGTTGTTTCTGAAGCTGAACTTTCAATGGACAAATGGCTTTCCCCTCCTTGATATTGAACATGGAAGCTAAAGTAGCCAGGGCATCAGCAAACTGATTCTTTGCTCTTGGAGATATTCGAAGGACAGATCATCGAATTGTTGTGCCAAATGATCAAGGCGTTGTAGGTAAGGAACCAAACGCTCTTCTCTTATCTTCCATTTCCTTAAAGCTTGTGATACTATTAAAATAGAATCACCATAGACCTTTAGGTTCTTAATCCCCAATTCCAAGGCGGCTTCAAGCCCATTGATGCAAGCTTCATATTCTGCTTCATTGTTTGTGCAGCTAAAGTCAAGTTTAACTGCAAATGGAATGTATTCTCCACAAGGAGTTTTGAACACAACCCCAATTCCATTTCCATGATAATTGGATGCCCCATTAAAATACATCTCCCAAACACTCCTTTCCACATTCAAGAGGTCTTCGTCAGGGAAACTCATCTCTCGCATCTCGTCTTTTATAGGTAATTCTGCTAACTGGTCAGCTATTGCCCCACCTTTCACAGCTTTCCTTTGAATGAATTTTAAGTCAAAGGCTGCCAATGTTGACACCTACTTTGCCATTTTGCTGTCCAAAACAGGCCTCTCCATAAGGAATTTCAAGGGACTCTGTTCTGCGATGACACAAGTAGTGTAAGAAGACAAGTAGTGTTGTAACTTCGTACAAGTCCAATACAATGCTAAACACAGTTTCTCAATCTTGTTATACTTTAACTCATAGTCCAGCATCCTTTTGCTGAGGTAGTAAATTGCATTTTCCACCTTTGTACCTTCGGCCTTGTGAACCTCGGATTCCGCCCGAAAAGGATTCGGGCGAACGTTCACTCGTTGTCGGGAGTCGCCACTCAGTTTATTTTGTTCAAAGGGAAAAACTAAGAAAACCCTTGTTTGACTCCAATAATGCATCCAATGCAAATGCTTCTAATCTACGAACCCAAGGAGGATTCGGGGACTATGTCATGCATTTGACTAACTTGCAAAAAGGAACCAATTTAAAGAGAATGAAGAGAAACAGATTGTTATTAAATTGTGGACTTGCTATTTGAGGTGAATCTCAAATATGCCTACATACTCTCGTTTTTATGAGAGATCAAAGCCCATGTAGTTCGGAAAAGCCTATTTAAAGGCGATAAGGATTATGCTTCATGCATGTGTGTGTATGCTTCGTGCATTGTCGGGCTTTTTGCCAAATTTGTGAGATTTAGCTCTTAGTGCTAAATGGTGAAATTTAGGTACTTTGTACCAAAAGAGTGTAATTTTTAGGCCTTTGGCCTGCATTGTCGGGCTTTTTGCCAAATTTGTGAGATTTAGCACTTAGTGCTAAATGGTGAAATTTAGGTACTTTGTACCAAAAAGAGTGCAATTTAGGCTCCGTGCCAAAAGGTTGATTTTAATTGTGATGGGCTTCATGCCAAAAGAGATTGATTATTTAATTAGGCCTTAGACCTAAAAGGATTAGGTCTTTGACCAAAAAGATTGATTGATTCGTCCATTAGGCCTTAGACCTAAAAGGATTAGGTCTTTGACCAAGAAGAAATTAAGAAGAAGATTGAATGCTTATGAGATGCTTAAATTGACAAATAATGAATTAGCATGTTACATTTCTTAGGATTTTTCCACTTCGAAGTTCCAGATCTCGTTTTCTTGGACCTTGGATTATAATTCTTGATTGCGAATTAATTCTTGCGGCACAAAATTAGATTATACAAAGAAAAGTCTAAGAGAAGTCTTTAAGCGTGAGAGCAGACAATTCGACAGCACAACGTCCCGGGATCTGAAAAGCCGACCCTTTTTTCTGAAAATCTGAAGCCCTTTTTATAGATAAAATTCGGCTGGACGTCGGCCGAACCGCAAAACGAGAAGGAGCAGCAGGGGCGGTCGGCGGCGGCTCTGCCGCCAAAACAGACTGTCTGCCCGCACGATTTTTCGCTCAAACTGACTTTTCGGGAGTTACGGACCTCCAAAAAATATTCCGAGACCATATCCGTGATCCTCACGTCGTCCCGGTCATTTCAAGTACCATATCGACATATTTTCGGTGAACTTTACCGTGGACCTCCGGTCCGGCCCGGTCGTCTTCGGTCTGAGAAAATCGGCTTTTCGAGCCTCAAAATTCGAGTGTTCACAATTGCCCCCCACTGGAGTCCATAAAAATGATTTATGGGGCCCAGTGGCCTTCTGAAGAGCGAATTTTGAGCGAGGGGTAAAAGATCCGCCTTTTGGTATTTCTGGATTGCTTGCAATACTTCTGATTCTTCTGTACCTGCACTTTTGTTAAGCACAAACAGTACATATGTATGCATGATGTCCCCTTTTATTTTCAAAAAGGTATTTATTATCTTCTTTGCACCCATTGTATGCACAACTGGACCAAGAGTCTCCAAAAGGTGGAAAAGATCAATATGGGTAGATATGGATTGAAAGCTGTTGCCACTCTTAGAGGGATATTGGTGTATTGAGATTTTTTATTTATTTCCAGTAAAGAACTCAGAAATAAATTTTAGGAATCTTTCCTTTACATGTACTTGAATTAGCTCCAGTAATGAACAAGAAGTAATACTAGGTCTCGCTAAGCTCTGCTATCAGTAATTATTTCTAGTAAAGAACTTAGAAATAATCCTCTAGGAAGTCAAACTCCACTGGGGAAGGAACTTGAATTTTTCTAAAGTTGCCCCCAAATTATTCCCGGAGTTACTCGAGCTGTTCTTCGAACTTGGGTTAGGAACCATCAGATGATCAGACCTTTTGCGGAGCCTTCCCTTGTCCAGCCTACTCCAGAGTATAGAACTTAGTTCATAGCTGAAGTTTGGTCAATTGAAAAGCCAAGGAGGCAAGCATTGCTACAGAAGCTGGAGGGAGAGGAGGTGGTTCCTCTTAATGAGGAGAAGATAGATGCTGTAGAGAGTTCCAGAGCTAAGGAAGATACCGAAGACTCTGCCCCACGTAGGAGGCGTAGGATTTAGACCCTAGGGTTGACTCTATTGTTTGCTTTTTTGGGACTACTTTTACCCTTTTTTTTTTTGGACTTGTGGTTTGACTCTTTTTGATTGGTTTTTGGTACTTTATGAAAGGAATGACTCTTTTTGAATGAATGACTCTTCTTGGCATGACTTTTTTCCTTTGCTTTCCAAGAATTATCTACTTTATTTACTTGCTCTAATTTTTGCCTAAGCTGTCCTTTCGGATTTTCAACTTAGCGAGCTTTTACCCATTCTTGCCTAAGCCGCCCTTTGCGGGTTTTCGACTTAGCGGGCCCCACTATTGCCTAAGCCGCCCTTTGCGGGTTTTCGACTTAGCGGGCCCCACTATTGCCTAAGCCGCCCTTTGCCTAAGCCGCCCTTCTTTTCTTTTCTTCTCTTCTTCTTCTTTTTTTTTTATGTTGGCAAAAGAAAAATGAATCAATGATTTTTATTAAAATTTAGACCGTGCTCAAGGAGAGCTGCCTACATATCTCGAATTAGTTTGCGAGAATCAGGTCTAATGTAGTTCCTTACAATGCATGATCATACATAATATTTCTTTAGTTGATCCAGATTGCATGGGTTTGTGAACTCCAGACCATCCAAATCAGACAAGATGATGGCTCCGCCGGAAAGTATTTTCTTCAAAATGTAGGGTCCCGCCCAATGAGGACGAAACTTCCCACGAGGATCTGTGACGGGTGTTCTGATTTCTTTCAGAACCAAACAACCTTCTTCCAACTTTCGATCTTTGACCCTTTTGTTGAAATGTCTGGCCATTTGCTTCTGATACCCTTGAATCTGATGTAGAGCTTGAAGTCTTTTTTCGTCCAAACCCAACAACTGATGATGATAATTGCTGATCCATTCAGCTTCATTTATCTGACTTTCTTGAATTATCCTCGCCGATCGAACTTCCAGTTCAATGGGGAGTACTGCTTCCATTCCGTACACCAGCGAATACGGGGTTGCCCCAGTAGGAGTTCTGATTGATGTTCTATATCCCCACAAGGCCAGTGGTAACTTCTCATGCCAACGCCTATGTTCCGTGATCATTTTTTGTATGATCACCTTTATAGACTTATTTGCTGCTTCTACAGCTCCATTTGTTTGGGGTCTATAAGGAGAGGACTTATGATGCTGGATCTTCTTATCCTTCAAGAGTTTAGCAAATTCTGCTTGGAAATGAGTTCCATTATCAGTGATAATCTCAAATGGTGTTCCGTACCGACAAAGGATGTTGGTTCGGACAAACTGTGCTGCCTTATTGGCTTCTAATTCTGCATAGGAAGCGGCTTCAACCCACTTTGTGAAGTAATCCACTGCTACCAAGATAAACTGATGTCCATTCGAGGCTTTCGGATGTATTTTGCCAATTATATCTATTCCCCAAGTAGCGAAGGGCCATGGAGAAGCGATTGGATTTAGGGCAACCGGAGGTTGCTTCTGCAATTTAGCAAATATCTGACACTGATGGCATTCTTGCACAAATGCCACACAGTCTGCATTCATGGTGGACCAATAATATCCTAGATTGACTATTTTTCGAGCCAAGGCAATCCCATACATATGCGGTCCTGATTCACCACCGTGCACCATTTCTATTATTTGTTTAGCCTCTGCTTCATCCACACACCTTAGGTGCATTCCATTCCAACTTCTCTTGTAGAGGATATCTCCATTAAGAATGTAACCTGTGGCTAGCTGTCTTATTGCTCGCTGATCAACCCTTGATGAACCCTCCGGATAAATTTCATCCTTGAGATAATTCTTGATATCCCAAAACCATGGTTTACCATCGGCCAAGTGCATTACATGGGCGGGTTGTTTCTGAAGCTGAACTTTCAATGGACGAATGGCTTTTCCCTCCTTGATATTGATCATGGAAGCTAAAGTTGCCAGAGCATCAGCAAACTAATTCTTTGCTCTCGGGAGATATTTGAAGGACATATCATCGAACTGTTGTGCCAAATGATCAAGGCGTTGTAGGTAAGGAACCAAACGCTCTTCTCTTATCTTCCATTTCCTTAAAGCTTGTGATACTATTAAAATAGAATCACCATAGACCTTTAGGTTCTTAATCCCCAATTCCAGAGCGGCTTCAAGCCCATTGATGCAAGCTTCATATTCTGCTTCATTGTTTGTGCAACTAAAGTCAAGTTTAACTGCAAATGGAATGTATTCTCCACAAGGAGTTTTGAACACAATTCCTATTCCATTTCCATGGTAATTGGATGCCCCATCAAAATACATCTCCCAAATGCTCCTTTCCACATTCAAGAGGTCTTCGTCAGGGAAATTCATTTCTCGCATCTCATCTTTTACGGGTAATTCTTCTAATTGGTCAGCTATTGCCCCACCTTTCACAGCTTTCCTTTGAATGAATTTTAAGTCAAAGGCTGTCAATGTTGACACCCACTTTGCCATCTTGCTGTCCAAAACAGGCCTCTCCATAAGGAATTTCAAGGGACTCTGTTCTGCGATGACATAAGTAGTGTAAGAAGACAAGTAGTGTTGTAACTTTGTACAAGTCCAATACAATGCTAAACACAACTTCTCAATCTTGTTGTACTTTAATTCGTAGTCCAGCATCCTTTTGCTGAGGTAGTAAATTGCATTTTCCACCTTTGTATCTTCGGCCTCTTGAGCTAGCATTGCACCCATGGCTTCATCTGTTACAGAAAAATACAAGAGCAGAGGTTTTCCCATTCTGGGAGGTTGCAGGATTGGTGGTCTTAACAAGTATTCTTTAATCTTGTCGAAGGCCTTTTGGCAATCTTCATTCCATTCTTGTGAAGCACCTTTCCTTAGCAGCTTAAAGATTGGACCTCAAGTCTCTGCCAATTGCGATATGAATCGACTGATATACTGTAATCTGCCTAGCAAGCCTCAAATTTCCTTTTCGGTTCTAGGTGGAGGCATTTCCAGAATAGCCTTTGACTTTGCTGGATCAATTTCTATTCCTTTCTTGCTGACCAGATATCCCAAAAACAAGCCCGATGTAGCACCAAAGAGGCACTTTGCCGGATTAAGCTTCAGATTGTACTTGCGAAGTCTAAGGAAGAACTTCTCAAGTGCTTCAACGTGCTCTTCTGGAGATTTTGACTTGACAATCATATCATCAACATACACTTCCACTTCTTTGTGAATCATGTCATGAAAGATTGTTGTTGCCATCCTCTGGTAGGTAGCCCCTGCATTTATCAATCCAAAAGGCATAACCCTGTAGCAGAAAGTGCCTCATTCTGTAATGAAAGCTGTCTTCTCCTTGTCTGGTGGATGCACCATGATCTAATTGTACCCAACTGCAAGGTCAGTCATGGAAACCATCATATGACCAGCCATTCTGTCTATTAGCAAATCGATGTGTGGTAACGGGAAATCGTCCTTGGGACAAGCCTTATTCAAATCCCTGTAGTCAACACACATCCTGACCTTTCCGTCTTTCTTCGGGACCGGTACAATGTTTGCTAACCAGGAAGGGTAGGCAATTGGTTCTATGAACTTGCTATCCAACTGCTTGGCAACCTCTTCTTTAATCTTCAAAGACCATTCTGGCTTCATTCTTCTCAACTTCTGTTTAACCGGCTTCGCATCTGGGTATAGTGGAATCTTATGAACTGCTATGGCTGGGTCTATTCCCGTGACATCACTTGTCTTCCACATGAAGCAGTCCACATATCTTCTGATGCAATCCACAACCTGCTCTTTATTCACACAATCATATGCAATGTATGTATGTTCATTTTCTTTGCCAATTATTATCTTTTCATTTATTTCTTTTATTTCGTTTATTTCATTTTTGCTAGATAATACTTGGAAAGCAAAAGACACAGGGTAACCAAGAATTTGAAGAGTTTTATTGATAATGGCGGAGTCATTCTCCAAGATTACATCAGATTTGACATTGAGATTCTCTAAATCTGAAACAACAGAAGACTCAGAATTAGACTCTGACTTGGTGTTTGACTCGGGATTTGACTTAGTACAAGACTCGGGTTCAGGATGTGACACAGGCCTAGGTTTGACTGTAACAGCTTGTCCCTCCTCGATATACCAATTCATGAGTGGTCCATCTGTGGTCTTGATTAGCTTCGTGAAGTCCCTTTTGTCTTCGAAATTGGTTATCATAGCGACCTCATCAAAGAGACTAGGCTGCATGAAATCTTCCACCTGTGGGTCCGTTATAAGCTCTGGCTCTTCTTCCTTTATGGCCAAAATGTCAGCAAACATCTCAAAACCCGGTAGTTTCTTTCCGGTCCTGGGAGAATAGAATGGCTCCTGGAAACCACAGTAAGGAACTGTTTTCCCAGGTCTGCAGAAGTGACCATTCAGAGTTTTGAAGTAAGGGCGCATCTTAAGGCTTCTTGCCCACCCATTCTTCTTTTTCTTTTTCCCACGCTCAGACTCTTCTATCTCTTCATCTGTGGGTTTGTATCCCAAGCCCAAAGTTCCCTTATTCTCGGGTTCTTCCCATGGCCGTACTACGGATGATTTTCTCCCAGACTTCATCATTTCCATTCCGGGTAGGAGACCTACTCTTAGCATCATCCCAACAAGACAATTGACCTGGACTCCCCCAAAGTCATATGGGATGAATGGCCCTTTGGGCTTTTCTCCTTCAATGCATCGAACGGTGTCATACCGGAACCCAGTCAAGGCCATAGTAGTTTCACCGGGAACAACCTCAAAGAGGGATTGATCCATGGTTTTCTTGTCGGTTTTACATGTGTCTCCACTGATAGTGATGATTTTCCCTTCAAAAGGGAACTTGAGTTTCTGATGTAATGAAGAGGGTACAACATTACTCTGATGGATCCACGGCCTTCCAAGGAGGAGATTAAAGCTCGCGGGTACATCAATTACTTGGAACGGCACTTTTGTTTTTACCGGTCCGATAACAACTTCCAAAGTAGCAACACCCAAAATTTCTCTTCGAGTGTTATCATATGCTCTTACAATTTGATCGGAAGGTGTAAGATCCTTAGCTTCCAACCCCAGACAGCTCGCTACTTTCAAGGGACACACATTCAAGGCTGACCCATTATCAATGAGAACCATGGGCACAGTCTTTCCCCCAGTTTGTATGGTGATGTATAGAGCATCATTGTGCTTCTTACCGTCTTCTGGTAAATCTATATCAGAAAATCTGATGCTCAATGCTTTGGTTGATTGGGTCAAAGTGGCCACCAATGCTTCTGGGCTTGTGTCCACTGATGTATCAAGTTGACTCAAAGTTTTGCTGAGAGCCTGACGGTGTGGGAATGAGGAAGCAAGGAGCTCCCAAATTGACACCTTAGCTTGAGTCTGCTTGAGCTGAGAGAGGACAGGGTCTTCTTTTGGCTCTGGCATTTTCTTATAGGGAGGATCTGAGGTTTTAGGAGTTTTTCCCAAGTCGAGCGGCTGATGTTGTCTCCCGCTTCTTGTCAGAGCGTCGACCTCTTCAGTGAGGTCATTCAAATCCAACACACACACTTCATTCATTCCCAAGAGAAGTTCAAAAGGATCAAACGACTCTTCTTCCACAGTGATGGCGTGGATGGAATGATTGGGTAAGGGGTTAGTGTTAATGTTTGGTTGCCTCTTGAGAGGAATGATGTCACCACTGTCCACCAAATCCTGGATTCGATTTTTTAGAGTCCAGCAAGCATCTGTTCTATACCCCTTTCCCTGGTGGTATTCACAGTATTCATTGGCCCTATAACTGGAGGGTAATGGGTTTGGAGGAGGCCTTGGGTCCAAAGGCTTCAAGTATTTTCCTTCCACAGCCTTCTTAAATACCAGATGAATGGGCACCCCAAGGTCGGTGTATTGCCTTCTTGGCTGATTTCTCTGCCCAAGATTGCCCACACGTAAAGGATTCGCAGGGGCAATATTGGCCACTTCATTAACCTTGCTTGAGGAAGCAGCTTGGCCCTGTTTCTTATACTTTGAAGTAGCTCCATCGTCTACTATTTTACCCAACTGTATCAAGTCTTCTACCTTGGTTGCAGTCGCAATGAGCAATTTGAACGTAGGCAGGTATTGGGTTTGTAGTTGAGCTTGATATGTAGGCCTCAAATTTCTGATTATGATATCAATCTGCTCTTGTTCTGAAGGGCGATTGATCATTTGGGCAGCTTTTGCCCTCCACCTCGTAAGGAACGAGGAGAATGGTTCATTGTTGTTCTGCTTGGTAGTCTCAAGCTCTCTTCTGGTGACATCTACCTCAATATTATAGTGGTATTGAGAGTTAAATGCATTGCAGATGTCTTCCCAGGTTTTAATCTTGGCACGGTCCAGGCTTACAAACCATTTGAGGGCAGCACCAGTCAAAGATTGTTGAAACAACTGAGCAAAGAGCTCATCATTTAGACCCCAAGGGCTTAATGCCCCCACATACATCTTGAGGTGAGTTTTAGGGCAAGTAGTCCCATCAAATATGTCCATCCCAGGCATCTTGAATTTTGGAGGCAATCTAGCTTGGGGAAACAAGGATAAGGAATCCATGTCTACCACCTCTTTGTGAGTTTTCATAGCAGTGATTGACCTTTCAAGCATTTCAAGCTTCCTTTTCAGTTCATCAGTTTCAGTGACATTCTTAGAGGGTGGATCCTCCAAGTTGATGACAGGGGTATTCTGAGCAGTCATGGGGGCACTAGTTTGTTCCACAATGGGTTCCTTCCCTAAATTTCCAGAAGTAGTGGCTGTCTTTGGTGCTCCTCCTAATTCGGCCAAGATGGCTACCCTTTGAGCGGCTAAAGCTTCATCAATTTTTTCTTGCATCCTAGCTTCAATTTCCTTAGCCTGTTCATCTAACAATGCCTTAATCTGTTCAATTGTAGCCATTTCAGGAATTGGAGTGGTTGGTGAAGTTGGGGTAGTAGAACTTGTGGGTGATTGCACAGTTGGTGTCGGTGTAGTTTGTGTAGGTGACGGCACACGGATAGTGGATACCTGCAAAGGTCAAGGTTAAAGGATTAGGGTAGTGTGTAGGGTAGAAAACTCTTGGTCCACTTATACACATCAAAAGATTTTCCCCAAAATAATGTTGTTATGTTGCATGAATGCACCTCATCACATCATAATTCATTTTAATGGAATGTGGCACTATCATTGGGTACATACAACCTAAGGGAAGGTTCTATTGGTACGTGAAAAATAGAGAATCGGCTTATCACAGGGACCCTTGAGTCTTGAGTAAGATATACCTAACCACATGTGAAACAAAGAGTTTCGCGTGGGTCCAACAGTACGATTACTCATGGGCCACTCCAAAAGGATTGGAATGGTTTGCGACAACAGGGAGGACGCTTTGGCTGTCCATCGGCATAATCAAGGAGACCTGCCGGTCAGCGCTACTTGCTATCCAGACTCAGAACTTTGAACAGAAAGAGAAGAAATTCATTTGAAAATGATTCCCCCATATAATGCAAGAGAAAAAGATTCTCTAAATGACAAAACAAATACACAGTTAGCAAAACGAGAGACCCATCCAAGGAAAAAGATTCCTTTGGTCAATTCTACTCCAATATCCTTAAGGAAAAGATATATATTGCTAAGGTACCCTGCAAAAATGAATAAAAGTACCCTAAAGAAGGGCAAATCTGTTAAATAATAGTGATCTACTAGGATCCCCTAAATTATTTATATATTATTTATATTTATTTTTTATTTTTATTTTATATATGTTTTTTTTTAGTCCTAGGAAGATTTTTGTTTTTTTTTTAGAGTTTAATTTTCAGTTCTAATGTCTTTAAAGAAAAGACAACCATCGCTACGGTACCCTGTAACATAAACAAAAATACCCTAAAGAAGGGCAAGTTAGTCAAAATAACAATTGTAGTCCACTAAGATTCCATAAATTATTTTTATGGTCCCCAGTGGAGTCGCCAATCTGTGAACCTCGGGTTTCGCCTGAAAAGGATTCGGACGAACGTTCACTCGTTGTCGGGAGTCGCCACTCAGTTTATTTTGTTCAAAGGGAAAAACTAAGAAAACCCTTGTTTGACTCCAATAATGCATCCAATGCAAAGGCTTCTAATCTACGAACCCAAGGAGGATTCGGGGACTATGTCATGCATTTGACTAACTTGCAAAAAGGAACCAATTTAAAGAGAATGAAGAGAAACAGATTGTTATTAAATTGTGGACTTGCTATTTGAGGTGAATCTCAAATATGCCTACATACTCTCGTTTTTATGAGAGATCAAAGCCCATGTAGTTCGGAAAAGCCTATTTAAAGGCGATAAGGATTATGCTTCATGCATGTGTGTGTATGCTTCGTGCATTGTCGGGCTTTTTGCCAAATTTGTGAGATTTAGCACTTAGTGCTAAATGGTGAAATTTAGGTACTTTGTACCAAAAAGAGTGCAATTTAGGCTCCGTGCCAAAAGGTTGATTTTAATTGTGATGGGCTTCATGCCAAAAGAGATTGATTATTTAATTAGGCCTTAGACCTAAAAGGATTAGGTCTTTGACCAAAAAGATTGATTGATTCGTCCATTAGGCCTTAGACCTAAAAGGATTAGGTCTTTGACCAAGAAGAAATTAAGAAGAAGATTGAATGCTTATGAGATGCTTAAATTGACAAATAATGAATTAGCATGTTACCTTTCTTAGGATTTTTCCACTTCGAAGTTCCAGATCTCGTTTTCTTGGACCTTGGATTATAATTCTTGATTACGGATTAATTCTTGCGGCACAAAATTAGATTATACAAAGAAAATTCTAAGAGAAGTCTTTAAGCGTGAGAGCAGACAATTCGACAGCACAACGTCCCGGGATCTGAAAAGCCGACCCATTTTCTGAAAATCTGAAGCCCTTTTTATAGACAAAATTCGGCTGGACGGCGGCCGAACCGCAAAACGAGAAGGAGCAGCAGGGGCGGCGGCCGGGCCGCCGCTCTGGGCCGCCGCAGACGGCGGCTGGGCCGCAGGTTTCAGCGGCTCTGCCGCCAAAACAGACTGTCGGCCCGCACGATTTTTCGCTCAAACTGACTTTTCGGGAGTTACGGACCTCCAAAAAAATATTCTGAGACCATATCTGTGATCCTCACGTCGTCCCGGTCATTTCAAGTACCATATCGACATATTTTTGATGAACTTTACCGTGGACCTCTGGTCCGGCCCGGTCGTCTTCGGTCTGAGAAAATCGGCTTTCCGAGCCTCAAAATTCGAGTGTTCACAGGCCACTTGAGCTAGCATTGCACCCATTGCTTCATCTGTTACGGACAAATACAAGAGCAGAGGTTTTCCCATTCTGGGAGGTTGCAGAATTGGCGGACTTAACAAGTATTCTTTGATCTTGTCAAAGGCCTTCTGGCAGTCTTCATTCCATTCTTGTGAAGCACCTTCCCTTAGTAGCTTAAAGATAGGACCACAAGTCTCTGCCAACTGCGATATGAATCGACTGATATACTGTAACCTACCTAGCAAACCTTGAATCTCCTTTTCTGTTCTTGGTGGAGGCATTTCCAGAATAGCCTTTGACTTTGCTGGATCAATTTCTATTCCTTTCTTGCTGACCAAATATCCCAAAAATAAGCCTGATGTTGCTCCAAAGAGGCACTTTGCAGGATTAAGCTTCAAATTGTACTTGCGAAGTCTAAGGAAAAACTTCTCAAGTGCTTCAACGTGCTCTTCTGGAGATTTTGACTTGACAATCATATCATCAACATACACTTCTACTTCTTTGTGAATCATGTCATGAAAGACTGTTGTCACCATCCTTTGGTAGGTAGCCCCTGCATTTATCAATCCAAAAGGCATAACCCTGTAGCAGAAAGTGCCCCATTCTGTAATGAAAGTTGTCTTCTCTTTATCTGGTGGGTGCACCATAATCTGATTGTACCCAACCGCAAGGTCAGTCATGGAAACCATCATATGCCCAGCCATCTTGTCTATTAGCAAATCGATGTGTGGTAGCGGGAAATCGTCTTTGGGACAAGCCTTATTCAAATCTCTATAGTCAACACACATCTTGACCTTTCCATCTTTCTTCGGGACCGGCACAATGTTTGCTAACCAGGAAGGGTAGACAATTGGTTCTATGAACTTATTATCCAGTTGCTTGGCAACCTCTTCTTTAATTTTCAAAGACCATTCTGGCTTCATTCTTCTCAACTTCTGCTTAACCGGCTTTGCATCTGGGTATAGCGGAATCTTATGAACTGCTATGGCTAGGTCTATTCCCGTGACATCACTTGTCTTCCACATGAAGGAGTCGACACATCTTCTGATGCACTCAACAACCTGTTCCTTATTCACACAATGATATGCAATATATGTTTATTCATTTTCTTTGCCAATTATTATCTTTTCGTTTATTTCTTTTATTTCATTTATTTCATTTTTGCTAGATAATATTTGGAAAGCCAAAGACACAGGATAACCAAGAGTTTGAATAGTTTTATTAATAATGGCGGAGTCATCCTCCAGAGCTACATTATATTCGACATCAGGGTTTTCTATTCCTGAAGCTAAGGAAGACTCAGAACTAGACTCTGACTCGGTGTTTGGCTCAGGATTTGACTCAGTACAGGACTCAGGTTCAGGGTGTGACACAGGACTAGGTTTGACTATAGCCGCTTGTCCCTCCTCGGCGTACCAGTTCATCAGCAGTCCATCTGTTGTCTTGATCAGCTTCGTGAAGTCCCTTTTGTCTTCGAAATTGATTATCATAGAAACCTCATCAAAGAGACTAGGCCGCATGAAATCTTCCACTTGTGGGTCAGTTATAGGCTCTGGCTCTTCTTCCTTTATGGCTAAAACATCAGCGAACATCTCAAAACCTGATAGCTTCTTTCCAGTCATAGGAGAATAGAATGGCTCCTGGAAACCACAGTAAGGAATTGCTTTTCCAGGTTTGCAGAAGTGACCATTCAGAGTTCTAAAGTAAGGGCGCATTTTGAGGCTTTTTGCCCACCAAGTCTTCTTTTTCTTCTTCCCATGCTCAAACTCTTTTATCTCCTCGTCTGTGGGTTTGTACCCCAAGCCAAAAGTTCCCTTATTCTCAGGTTCTTCCCATGGCCGCACTATGGATGATTTCCTCCCAGACCTTATCATTTCCATTTCGGGTAGCAGACCTACCCTTAGCATCATTCCTACCAAGCAATTGACTTGGACCTCCCCAAAGTCATATAGGATGAATGGCCCTTTGGGCCTTTCTCCTTCAATGCATAGAACAATGTCATAATGGAACCCAGTCAAGGCCATAGCAGTTTCACCAGGAACAACCTCAAAGAGGGACTGATCCGTGGTTTTCTTGTTGATTTTACATGTGTCTCCTTTGATAGTGACGATTTTTTCTTCAAAAGGGAACTTACGTTTTTGATGTAATGAAGAAGGTACAACATTATTCTGATGAATCCATGGCCTTCCAAGGAGGAGATTAAAGCTCATGGGTACATCAATGACTTGGAACGGCACTCCTATTTTTACCGGTCCAATAGCAACTTCCAGAGTAGCAACACCCAAAATTTCTCTTTGAGTGTTATCATATGCTTTAACAATTTGATCAGAAGGTGTAAGATCTGTAGCCTCCAATCCCAGACAGCTTGCTACTTTCAAAGGACATACATTTAAGGCTGACCCATTATGAATGAGAACCATGAGCACAGTCTTTCCCCCAGTTTGTAAGGTGATGTATAGAGCATTATTGTGTTTCCTGCCATCTTCTGGTAGGTCTACATCGGAAAACTGGATACTCAATGCCTTGGTTGATTGGGTCAAAGTGGCCACCAAAGCCTCTGGGCTTGTGTCTACTGATGTATCAAGTTGACTCAAAGCTTTGCTGAGAGCCTGACGGTGTGGGAATGAGGAAGCAAGGAACTCCCAAATTGACACCTTAGCTTGAGTTTGTTTAAGCTGAACGAGGACAGGGTCTTCCTTTGGTTCTGGTGTCTTCTTATAGGGGTGATTTGGGGTTTTAGGGGCTTTCCCCAAGTCGAGTGGCTGATATTGCCTTCCGCTTCTTGTCAAAGCGTCGACCTCTTCAGCGAGGTCATTCAAATCCAACACACATACTTCATTCATCTCTAAGAGAAGTTTAAAAGGATCAAACAGCTCTTCTTCCACAGTGATGGCGTGGATGGAATGATTGGGCAAAGGGTTAGTATTAATGTTTGGTTGACTCCTGAGAGGAATGATGTCACCACTATCCACCAAATCCTGGATGCGGTTTTTCAGAGTCCAGCAAGCATCTGTTCTATGCCCATTTCCTTGGTGGTATTCACAGTACTCGTTGGCCCAATAATTGGAGGGTAATGGGTTTGGAGGAGGCCTTGAGTCCAAAGGCTTCAAGTATTTTCCTTCCACGGCCTTTTTAAACACCAGATGAAGGGGCATCCCAAGGTCGGTATATTGCCTTCTTGGCTGATTTCTCTGCCCAAGATTGCCCACACGCAAAGGATTCGTAGGGGCAATATTGGCCACTTCATTGACCTTTCTTGAGGAAGTAGCTTGGCCTTGTTTCTTATACTTCGAAGTAGCTCCCTCATCTACTATCTTACCCAATTGTATCAAATCTTCTACCTTGGTTGCAGTCG
>CANTUV010000250.1:22500-23914 GCA_947685225.1 Garcia nutans | reverse complement strand
TGTGAATACTCCGCCAGTATGAAACGTTCTTAATGTTAGTTGAGTACCTGGCTCTCCAATGGATTGACCCGCAATAATACCTACGGCTTCTCCCAATTCCACTAGATCGCCATGAGCAGGACTCCGACCATAACATAATCGACAGATCCAAGACGTACTCCTACAAGTAAAGGGAGTTCGAATAGATATTGTTTGTGTTCGAAAGGTTATGAATCGATTGGCAAGTCCAATCCCAATATCTTTATTTCGAACGGCAATGCATCGTGTACCCATATATATATTGTCTGCTAATACACGACCAATTAATGTTTGAATAAAAATTCTTTCCGACATCATCCCATTTCGAGAACTCACGGAGATCCCTCGGGTGGTGCCACAATCTGTTCTACGTACAACAATGTGTTGAACTACTTCAACAAGTCTACGCGTAAGATATCCAGCATCTGATGTTCGTACAGCAGTATCGACAACCCCTTTTCGGGCTCCATAGCAAGAAATTATATATTCTGTTAAAGACAGTCCTTCGCGTAAATTGCTTTGAATGGGCAAATCAATCATTTGTCCTTGTGGATCCGACATTAATCCTCTCATACCTACTAATTGGTGTACTTGAGATGCATTTCCCCTAGCTCCCGAAAAAGACATTATATGGACTGGATTAAAGGGTTCCGTCATCCTAAAATTAAGATTCATTTCTTGTCGCAAATATTCACTTGTAGCATACCATACCTCAATAGATTGGCGTAATTTTTCTACCGCGTGTACATTTCCATAATGATAGTGTTTTTCCAAAATCAAACTTTGTTGTTCAGCATCTTGGACTAGCCATCCCTTAGAAGGTATTGTTAAAAGATCATCAATTCCTAATGAAATGGATGTAGCAGTGGCTTGCTGGAAACCCAGAGTCTTTACTTGATCCAGGATGTGTGATGTATATGCCATTCCAAAATGATCTATTAATCTGCTAATAAGTCGTTTAATGGCAGTTCCATCTATCACTTTATTGTGAAAGACCAGATTGGCCCGTTCGGCCATAAGTACCTCCATATTCCGCTGAGTAAGGTTCGACAATGGATTTGAGTCAATGATTGGAAACTTCCTTTTCTCGATCTTGATTCACGTAGAAATTCAGGAACTACGATCCTAGTTGAACCGAAGAGATCGGAATTCATGCCAGTGTCATAGAATTATTTACTTAGATCCCTATGATTAGATTAGATACCATCTGAGCAGGCTTGACAAAACCCTTGTATAGCTTCTTCGATTTCTCTATAAAGAGAAATATGACCAACAGTAGTTCGAATGTATATACAAAGAATTTCTTTTTTTATATTTCTTACTATTAGATAATGTTCATAAATCTCATGATAGGTACCAAAAGATTCATAGTGAACTTCGATGGGAACTTCTCTTG
>CANTUV010000250.1:12500-17500 GCA_947685225.1 Garcia nutans | reverse complement strand
TGCAGCTGCCAATATATCTCGCGGTAACAAAAATGTATTGTTATGGGGTATATCAAGATTCAGTCTCCGGTTCATATTTAATCGGCCAATCCTTCCTAATTCACATCTTTGTTGAAAGAATTTCTTTTGTAATTCCTTACATAAGGATTCAGAAAATACTGGATCTCCGCCTACACAAGTAAACTGTTGATAAAACTCCAAAATGGCATTTTCCTTTGACCCAAATTTTTTTTTTTCCTTATCATTTAGGAAAGATAAGAAAATTTCAGGGTAGCACACATTCTCTAAAATTTCTCTTAGATTCAAACCCATAGCTGATGATAAAACTAGAATAGATATTTTCTGTTTCCTACTCACACGAGCCCATATCCTTGCTTTTCTATCAATCTCTAATTCTACTCTTCCCCCCCAATCTGATATTATGGTGCCGGTATAGACCGAAATTCCGTTATGATCCAATTCTGACCGGTAATAGATACCGGGACTTTGCAATATTTGATTGATCACAATTCTGTATATTCCATTTATTATAAAAGTTCCCAGGGAATTCATTAGAGGAATGTTTCCAATAAAAATTGTTTGTTCTTGCATATCCCTACTGGTTTTCCAAATTAATCCCGCGGATACATATAATTCAGAAGAATATGTAAGTGATTCATATATAGCATCTCTTTCTTTTATCAGCGGCTCCACCAATTGATATGTTTCCACAAATAATTGAAATTCAATTTCTTGATCTGTATCTTCAATTTTTGGAAACTTAGAAAATTCTTCTCTTAAGCCCTGATCAATGAACCTACAAAATCCTTCAAATTGTATCTGATTAAATCCAGGTATTGTAGACATTCCCTCATTTCCATCCCCGAGCATTTTAAATTTCCCGTTTATTAAAAAAATCCCATTATTGGATCGTTCTTCATTCAATTATATGGATCAACGATCTAGCAATGATGAAATTTAGATTTTGTTTACAGAATCACATAAAATTTTATCTAACTCCATAGATGGATATGGAATGTATGAAATACGTATGAACGAAGGAATAAAGAGAATTTTATACTCAAATTCGAATTTGCAACAGATACAACTGGAAAGGAATTTCGAAATTCCACTTAACTTAGACTTATGAAATTTTGTATAGAATAGCCAAATAAAAAGTGATTCAATTTCCACCATTATTATGATATTACATATTCCAATATGATTGATTGGATACTAGTAAAATAACCGGTTGGGATTTAATCTTTCGATGAGATAAAGACGTAATAATCAGAAACAATATAAAGTTGATTTTTTTAGCACTTAGCTTTTTCGTGGATTTCATTGTATTGTTTAGTTAAAAAAAAAAAGAAGTCGCATAGAATAGATATTTTTTATCTATTTTTTGAATCGAGTTCATATAATACGATTACAGCGCATAAGAAGGCTTATTAAACATACGCAGACATACCTATAGCTATTTGTATATATATACATCTCTCCTTTTACGACAGTTCTATTTTGGATAGCGCATGTCATACTCTATCAAAAATTCTAGTCCATTTTTCATTGAATAGAAATTTTCCTATAGGAATCATAGACAGATAAGATATCAGATTAGATATCTGTGTAAAAATTTATGTTCTAGGGTTTACATATACTCATAATTGTTGTTATAATTGAAATTGAGAAGAATTTTTATTGAATCAATACTGATTGGTTACGTATCCAATTTTTATTTTCTTATATCATTAGCATTAGGGAAATACAATTTTAGATTCAAATCCAATAATCGTTCATAAATTCACAGTCAATAGTTAATGGTTCCAATTTGTCCTTAATTTTTGCTTTTGTGATTGAAAATTCACTTTTATTTTCATTTCAATAGACAATAGAAAGGGGAAAGAATTTAGATAGTGTGTGTTTTGAGATACTATACAAAATTAGATAGATCCAATCAAAAAAAAAAAAAAAAAGGAAGGATTTCTTTTTAGGAATTTAGGAAAGGGATTAAGAAAAATGGGATTCAAGATGCAAGTACAAAAAAAAAAAAAGAAACCCCCTCCAAAACAAAAAAGGGGGGCTCGTCTATTTTGAGTCGCCTTGGCGGCATGGCCGAGCGGTAAGGCGGGGGACTGCAAATCCTTTTTCCCCAGTTCAAATCCGGGTGTCGCCTGATCAACAAAAGGCACAAAATACCTTATTCCCTTTTGCTGATAGAACTTCCCTTCAACAGAAGCACGCGGAGGAAAAGGCATCTTGATACTTCCTTGATTCTAAACATCTGAAATTTATGTTCTCTAATCTCTAAAGGGCTGTAAATTCTTGCATCTAGGATTCAAGGAAAGTTTATAGTGGTGAAAGGGAATCGGTAAATCTTGATATAATAGTCCTTCCACTACTAATGCAATGTCTACTGATTGAGTCTTGAATTAGATTGGATAGCGGGACAGGGAATCTAATTAGTAGTTGTTGAAAGGGTGAAAGATTTTTTGTATACAAACTCATGAGAATTCTTGAGTACTCAGGAATTCAATCAATCGAATAGTGATTGAATGGATAATTGGCTTTTACTTATACATATCTATTTTTTATTTTTACTTTTCATTTTTATAAAAAGAATTTTATAAAAATGAAAAGTAAAAATATATATCAAATATACAAATATAGAGAAAGTACTAAAAGAAATTCTTTGTTTTTTTTTTATTTTTGACTTAATGAAAAGCAACCAACGAAAACATAACTCTTTTTTTTTTTCTTACATTTTAGTAACATTTTATTAATACTTCCAAGGGTGTTGCTGCCTATTTTGTTTATACTAAAAGTTTTTCGATTCTACTAGCAATCATATAAGAACTTCTTAGAATTAATTGGATTTTTGGATTGTTTCATCAATATATTGAGCAGAATCTTTTTTTTTTTGACTCTGCGCCAGCGATTCTACTATTATTAGTGGTGAACAATAATGGAAAAATTCCTTCATATTCATAGAGATAGAGGACATAATTTACATGGATATAGTAAGTCTCGCTTGGGCTGCTTTAATGGTAGTCTTTACATTTTCCCTTTCGCTCGTAGTATGGGGAAGAAGTGGACTCTAGGCTAGGGGTACTACTAATTGAGTTGAGAAATCAAACTGTATCAATTGTTTTATAGATTATTCCGCAAAGATTTGTTAATTTAACTGTTTAAATTGAATTTAATTCAATTTCTAAATTTGTAAGAATTTAGAAATTGAATTAAATAATTGAATTTAAAATATCTTCATTTCAAAATTCTATTGGATTTGAGTGAAGTAATGTATTCTATAAATAATATATGAATAATACCCTTTTAATCATAATCAAACAAATATTTCAACGATTCTCGTGTTCATATTTCGAAAGTAAAAGGAATACAAATGATAGGAAATTTATTCCAACCCAATTCTTCCTATTTCGATAACCTGGTTCTTACCAGAGTTATATATGAACAATGAGGAAGAACAGAATCCCCCCCTTTTTTTTCTTTGTTTGCCTCTTTCCTGTTCAAAGAGAAAAGAAAGTCTTTCTTTTATTTTATTAAAGAAAGTAGTTCTTTTTTTAGTTATTAAATCTTTTATTAGTTATTAAAAATGATTAAATTAAGTGAATTTTCTATGGGAAATAAGATAGACATCGTGGTTCTCCAATGAGATACTACGCATACTAAGATATTTTCTTGCTTACTGCTTGGTTTAGTATTTTTTTTATTATTTAAGAAATTGGATTTATGTTATACCTTATTGACTTGACTCATTTCATATCATGATTCAAAGGTTAAAAATATTCAAAGGTTAAAAATCGGCAGAGTTTACTAATCCTTTTCGTTGAAATCTTAAAAAATTTTTATCGAATTCCTTTCCTTGGATGATCTGTCAACTGCTCAATCAATTACTTCTTCGAAATGCTAAAAAAAGATTTCTTGATTTTCTTTTATTAATATATATCTATATTTTTTTCCTTTTCATTGATTTTATTCTTTCGGTAAATGCCGGGATTCATATTGAAAATAATCAGAAATCTCGGATCAGAATTATATATATTATAAAATATAAAAGGAAGAGTAAGAGTTGCCTTTCGACTATTTCAGATTAATTGGAATCAACACAAATCAAATAGATCAAGAAATAGAATTGGGATGTTATGTACATTACATATAGATAATTCATATCTAGATATATGGCTAGGAGATGATATTCTAGATTAATCTATATCTATATTAAGCCTATATCTTTATACAGTACAACTTTATACACTAGAAAAACAAGATTTGATAGTATGATAGAAAGAAATATATTTCTATCATACTATCAAATCTCATAGGATACTGCTAATTCTAGTCCGCTCATTTCATCTAAGACGCAAAATAGGAATCCTTTTCATTTTATTTCTTCAATCATTAAGATTGATAAGAACTACGAAGTCAAGTTTCATTCAAATTAATCACCTTGACTAACTGTTTTTACGTATATTATAAGTAAAAAGGCAGTCGGAACTAGAATGAACAGTGCAGTAGCAATAAATGCAAGAATATTTACTTCCATAATCTCATCGTTTCCTTTTCTTTCCTTCGCAATAATTCGGGATTTAATCCCATAGAGATAATAAATCTTTCGCCTCTAAATTCAATGGGATGAATTCCATCTCGATGATATCGAGTCTGATCAATATCATGAATAACAATATCTGAGCTATCAAATCGATTCATTGTCGAGAATTGAATAGTATAACATAGAAAGATTGTTTATCCATACCGAATTCAAAAATGCATTCTTGATTCAATTGATAATTTCTTTACTTTGCTTTATTTATAATTTTCTTTCTTTTCTATAAAATTATCGCCTTAATCATCTGACAAAGTATCATGTAACCCCCTTTCCCTTTCCACTTACATTGGTTACAACCAAATCCAAACAAACAATAAAAACGAAAAAAAGAAAGGGGAGTTAAGTTCTAAACTCCTTTTTTAATGATCTAATCTTATTGGAAAACAAAAAAAAT
>CANTUV010000250.1:7500-10000 GCA_947685225.1 Garcia nutans | reverse complement strand
CTTTCGTTCATTAATTCACTCATTGTTAAAATAAATAGGAATATCTCTCTCACACTAAAGCATTAATTTAACAAATGATAAATCGGAAAATCTGGAGGCATCAACAAGTTATTCCATTTTTTTTTTAAGAATGTAATTTGGTTCAGGGAACAAATAGAGTCTTTTCATCAGCGATTCGATGAAATATCTTGGATCTATGTTGAATTGCTAAATACATGTATCAACCAAATGAATTTCGTTATGATGGTGGTCAATCTAATTAAGTTCGGCCTTGAAAATTTTATTACATTGATATTTATCAAATTCAATACAAATAAACCACTTTTTTACCTATATTCACTAGTTTAGTCACTAGGTAAATAAAATCTCTCGCTTATGAATGAACTACTATGGGTCGACTCCCTGTACTTAGTATAATGTATAATATAGTATAATGTATAATATAGTATAATGTATAATATGCTTTTTTTATTAGTTTCTAATATTCTAATATACTTATTAAAATTTATATTCTAATTTAGACATATTATTTATTAGAATTATTTTATTATTTATTAGAATTATTTATTATATTAGAATATTCTATTCGATTTATTATATTATATAATTCTATTATATATTATATATATTAGTTATATATTATATAGAATAGAATTCTATTATAGAATTCTATTATATATTATATAGAATTCTATTATATATTATATAGAATTCTATTATATATTATATATTAGTTAGATATTTTCTATATCTATTCTATATCTATATTATATAGAATATATTAGAAGAAATTTACATAAATAAATTTACATAATAAAATTACTTATATTTATATTATTATATTCTTAGTCTAATTTACTTATATTTTCGAATTTACTTATATTATATTAGATAGATTTACTTATATTATAATTTACTTATATTATATTAGATAGATTTTCTATATATTCGATAGATTTTATTTTTAATCGATTTCCATAGATCTATTTTATCCGCAGAACGCCTCATTCAAGAATTGAATCAAATTGGCCCTTTTAACTCAGTGGTAGAGTAACGCCATGGTAAGGCGTAAGTCATCGGTTCAAATCCGATAAGGGGCTTTTTTGTCCTTTTTTCATAAAACCCAGCGGTAGTATTCCTATTTGAAGTTGGTTGAAGAGGAAATAGAAATGTTTTTGATATTTGTAATAAAAAAGATAAAAAAGTAAGAAACTCTATAATTAATTCTAAATTAATTCTAAAATTAAATTAGAAATTTAAAAAAATTAACATTATAAGGATTTATACCATATTAATACTATATTAAACTATATTAAAATTTAAAATTATTAATTATTAAATTGAATTATTAAATTATTAAAAATGAAATTTATATTATAATTATATATATTATATATATTATAATTATAAGGATTTAGACTATAGTATTTTTTTATACTACTTTATACTACATTAAATATAGTATATATTTTCAAATATAGTATATATTTTCGAGTTATAAAATATTAATTCTAGTTATAAATATAGTTATAAAGTTGAACATTTATTTATATAATGAATAATGATAAATTGGCTCTTAAATCGCCAAATTTTCTTATTTTCCATTATTCTAATCAAATCAATTAAAAAGATTAGATTAGAAATCAATAAAAGAAAAAGTAAGTGGACCTAACCTATTGCATCGTGACTATATTTATTATTCTGATATTAAAATTCGATATAGGTGAAATTGAAACAGTAGCTTTGCTTTTTCTTTCATTTTCATATTTCTTTTTCTTTGAACTCCGAAAAAATCTGTCGATATTTCTGATTAAATCTTCTTGTTCTTAGTTATTCTATAGGAATAAATCACTATTCCCTTCCTCCATAGAAAAGAAGCCATAACATAAGACATAGAAGAGACTTTTTAAATATCTTTCTTTGATTCAGATCAATTTCTATTGATATTTCTACCTATATAAGATTTATATATTATATAAGATTTATATATAATAAGATTGATATATCTATTAAATCATGGCTTCATGTACCAAATATTTTCATATCGTCGCATACAATATTTTTTTTCCGACAATGTAGAATAGGTGTGAGAAAAAGACTTTCATTTTTAAATACTTTCATTTAAAGTTTTCTATTTATTTAATATTGTTTGTATTGAATTAAATAATAGGAAAATTCATTCTCTTTCTTCTTTTCTGGCAGATAGAAATTAAATAGAAAAAATATTCGAAGTGTCTTTCTTGCCTTGACCTGTGAAATATTCTGGTTTTTTTATCTGAAAGAAAAGGAAATATAAGAAAGATGGCGAGAAAGAATAAAGTATAAAATAATAAAATATAGGAAACTGTAGCAGTTTTTAATGCACGAAGTAAGTTTGAGGATCAACTAGTAACGAGAGGGAGATCGTTTGTTCCTTGAACAGTTCTTTCAAAAAATGCGTCTATCTGATTGATGAGTCATAAAAAAATTCATGATTCGCGTGGTTATTAAGACTATAAGA
>CANTUV010000250.1:2500-5000 GCA_947685225.1 Garcia nutans | reverse complement strand
TTTTGTTCTAGGTTTCTTCCTATTCGTAGGTCATTTATGGCACGCGGGAAGGGCTCGCGCAGCTGCAGCAGGATTTGAAAAAGGAATTGATCGTGATTTTGAACCTGTTCTTTCCATGACTCCTCTTAACTAACTGAGACAAGAGATCCAATACTTAAAATAGGAATCAATTTGATTCTACAATACATATTATATTGATTGGAGGGTCGGGTCATACTTAAAAAGAAAAAGTATTCCTTTTTCTTTTCAACTCATTTAGATCTCATTTCTTTTTTTCCGGCTCGGCTAGGTGGGATAGCCGAGCCAGTTACATTTATGATACTGGGCCAGTCAAAACCAATAAAGACATAAATATATTCATCAAGAAAAGGAGAGAGAGGGATTCGAACCCTCGATAGTTCGCAAAGAACTATACCGGTTTTCAAGACCGGAGCTATCAACCACTCGGCCATCTCTCCGAAAGATAATTTCTATTTTACTATTTTATTTTTTTCCGCCGAATAGAATAGAACGTAGTCATAGGAGCTGATACCGGCACTTTACTATAGAAAGATATTTGGTGTGAGTCGATAAGTCTATTTATCTATAATATATAGATAGATGCAGGATCTAGCATGACCCTTTGTGAAGTAAAAAACTACTCGTGACCCCATGTTCAAATAAAATGGGCAAGGGGTGATAATAAGTCATATAGAATCAATGGATTCATGGCACAATCCCCCATGATGCTTTTTTTTTTTTACAATTTTTTTTTGTTTTGGCTGATAGAGGGATCAAATGGTATAGTTCTTTTTTTGTTGGTAGCTTGGAGGATTAGAAACATGACTATTACTTTCCAATTGGCTGTTTTTGCATTAATTGCTACTTCATCAATCTTGCTGATTAGTGTACCCGTTGTTTTTTCTTCTCCTGATGGTTGGTCGAGTAACAAAAATGTTGTATTTTCCGGTACATCATTATGGATTGGATTAGTCTTTCTGGTAGGTATCCTTAATTCTCTCATCTCTTGAACCTATTTGTTCCAGATAAAAAAATGAAATGACCCCTCCCCCGAATTCTTTCGGGTTGCGAAACACATTAAAATTCAATATAAGTCTAAGTTCCCAAAATACAAATAAAGAAAACAAAAAATTAGAGGGAGGGGTCAAACTTTTATAAATGAATTCTAATTCAAATTTTTAATTTTATAATAATTAGTAATAATTCGAAATGCAATCTATTAATTCTATTCTATATTATTCTATTCTATAATTCTAGAATAGAAAATTCTATATGAAATTGAAATAGAATTATATATGAGAATTATATATGAATTATGTATAATAATTAGTATGTATAATAATTAGAAAATAATCTATAATATCTATAATAATGAATAATGAATAATTTATTAGAGTTTATTCTATAAGTCTATAGAATTAGAATTCGAAATGAAATAATATATAAGAAATAAAATAATATATAAATAATAAATAATATAAAATCTAAATTCTAAAATAGAAATAAAAAAGAATATATATAATATAAAGAATATATATAATATAAATATATATAATATAAATATATATAATATATATAATATAAATATATAATATATATATAATAAGAAATATATATAATATATATAATATAAATATATATAATATATATAATAGTATAATAGATATAATAGTATAATAGATATTATAATAGATATAATAAATATATAATAAATAATAGAGATATAATAAATAATAGATATAATAAAAATTTTTAGGATATATATTCTGGATATATATATATTCTAAAAATTTCTAAAAAAGAAAATAATAAATAGAATAAATATATATATATATTTACAAAAAAAAAAGTATTTATAAAAAATAACATAATATTTTTAAAAAATAACATAATAAAATAAATAAAATAATAAATAGAATAAAATTGAATAATTAATAGAATAATTAATAAATAGAATAATAATTAAATAGAATAATAATTAAAAAAAATTATAAAAATAGAATTAAGAATATTAAAATATATATAATTAATAATTAAAATAGAATTTGAAAATAGAATAGAATTAGAATAATAAATAATAAATATTATAATATATAAAATTGAAATAATATTTACATATTCTAATTGAAAATTTCTAAAATTCTTTATAAAATCTATTTATATTTATAAAATTTTAGAAAATATATTTCTAAAATAGAAAATATATTTCTAAAATAGAAAATAGAAAATTAATATAAAATTAATATAAAATTAAGTATTTAAGTATAATATTAAGATAATATTAAGTAAGTATATTTAAGTATAATATTAAGTAAGTATATTAAGTATAATATTAGTATATTAAGTATAATATTAAGTAAGTATATTAAGTAAGTATATTAAGTAAGTATATTAAGTATAATATTAAGTAAGTATATTAAGTAAGTATAATAATAAGTATATTATTAAAATAATAAGTATATTATTAATAAGTATATTATTAATTAATTTCAAATAAGTA
>CANTUV010000249.1:5000-25000 GCA_947685225.1 Garcia nutans | reverse complement strand
AGACATGCTCTAAAAATAGACCACTTTATGAAACTTTTTATCTGGATGGGAATCAAGAAAATTCGAAGTTAGAAATATTGATAGATAAAAAAAATAAAGATCTTTTCTGGTTTGAAAAACCTCTTGTAACTATTCTTTTTGACTCTAAACGTTGGAATCGTCCATTTCGATATATAAAAAATGATCACTTTGAGAATGCTGTAAGAAAAGAAATGTCACAATATTTATTTTATACATGTCGAAGTGATGGAAAAGAAAGAATATCTTTTACATATCCATCCAGTTTGTCAACTTTTTTGGAAATGATACAAAAAAAAATGTCTTTGTTCACAACAGAAAAACTCTCCTCTGATGAATTGTATAACGATTGGAATTCTAAAAATGAACAAAAAAAGAAAAACCTAAGTAATGAATTTCTAAAAAGAGTCCAAGCTTTAGATAAAGAATATCTGACTCTGCATACACTCGAAAAAAGGACTAGATTGTGTAATGATAAAACTCAAAAAGAGTACTTACCTAAAACATATGATCCCTTATTGAGTGGGTCCTACCGCGGGAAAATCCATTTTTTTTTTTCACCCTCAAGTTTAAAGAAAACTTCTATAAAAAATTCCATAGAAAAGATTTGGATAAATAAAATGCATCTTTTTCTTCTTATTACAAATTATCAAGAATTTAAACCAAAAATGGATGTAAAATCCATTTCAATAGAAATTGCTTATTTCTTAAACTTAATTAATGAATTTGCCGGAAAATCAAGATCGAGTTTAAATTTTAAGGGACTCCCTTTTTTTCCAGATCACAAAGAAGAAAAAATGGATATGGATTTAGAAAATCGAATAAAAATTTTCAAATTTTTATTTGATATAGTTATCGCGAATCCA
This sequence comes from Garcia nutans, assembly GCA_947685225.1. Lineage (NCBI taxonomy): Eukaryota > Viridiplantae > Streptophyta > Magnoliopsida > Malpighiales > Euphorbiaceae > Garcia > Garcia nutans. Next base: position 24,116 of record CANTUV010000249.1, on the reverse strand, counting down.
AAAAATAAAACAATTAGAAATAATTCTATTGGAATAAAAGAAATAAGTAAACAAATTCCTCGATGGTCATATAAATTAATTGATGATTTGGAACAACAAGAGGGAGAAAATGAAGAAAACATGGCGGAAGATCATGAAATTCGTTCACGAAAAGCCAAACGTGTAGTGATTTTTACTGATAATCAAAAAAATACTGATACTTATAATAATACCAGAGATACAACAAATTCGGATCAAAGAGACGAAGTCGCTTTGATACGTTATTCACAACAATCAGACTTTCGCCGAGACATAATAAAAGGATCCATGCGAGCACAAAGACGCAAAATCCCTATTTTGGAACTGTTTCAAGCAAATGTGCATTCTCCCCTTTTTTTGGACATAATAGACAAATCTCTTTTTTTTTCTTTTGATATTTCCGAATTGATGAAAACAATATTTATAAATTATTAAATTCTAAATTATTAAATTAATTATATATTAAATTAATTATAAATTTTAATTCTAAATTATTAAATTCTAAATTATTTATAAATTATTAAATTATTTATAAATTATTAAATTAATTAAATTATATAAATATAATAAATTATATCATATATATAAATATAATAATATAATAATATAATAATTATATCATATATATAAATATAATAATTATATCATATATATAAATATAATAATATAATAATAATATAATAATAATATAATAATAATATAATAATTATATCATATATATAAATATAATAATATAATAATATAATAATAATATAATAATAAAATAATAATATAATAATTATATCATATATATAAATATAATAATATAATAATTATATAATAATATATAATTAATATAATAATATAATAATTAATATAATAATATATAATTAAATAGAATTTAGAAATATAATTCAAATGAAAATATTCAATATTAAATTATTAAATTAAAATGAATTATTAATTAATGTATTAAAATAAAAAAAAAAATTCCATTTTTACAAATTGAAAAAAAAAAAGTAATAAATTAATAAAAAAATTAATGCACAAAATAAATACAATAAGAGATAAGAAGAGATGCGACCGCTTCCTACATATTTTATACCCTCCCCTACAAAGAAACTAGTAAGACCAATTCCATTGATAATTCCATCAATTATTCGTTTATCAAAAAAATGAATTAATTCGGCTAAGTTTCTTATACCCCCAATAAAAGATATTGCATAAAAAGCATCTATGTAACCTCGATTATAGGACCAATTATATATCCCATTTATTATTTTGTCGAAAAGAATTCTCTTAGGACCTTTTTTAGGGAACAAATTAAAGAAATTTAAATTTTGTAAGGATGAATAAACAGGCTTATATAAAGAAGACGCTATAAATATTCCAAAAAAAGCTATACTGACTGAAAAAATTGCATTTGTTACAAATTCATACCAATCCACAGAATGATTTTGATTTTGGTGCAAAAGGTTTAAAGACGGAGTTAACAGTTTTGACAATATATCCAACTGCATTCCTTCTTGGTTGAATTGATTGAAAGGAATTCCTACGGCTCCAATAAACAAAGTAAATAGTACCAAAACAAGCATAGGAAATAACATAGTATTATCCGATTCATGGGGATAGGAAAAAAATGTTTTAGTATTAAAATTTTTAATAGTAATGAAAGGACATGTCATATTTGTTACATTACCATCAATTTTGTATGTGTTCTTCCAAAAAAAAGAAGCCCTTTCATTATTATTCATTGTTAATAAAGGTAATAAACGAAAATTTTTGTTAAGCATTTTTGGTTCTTCTTTACCCCATAAAGATATTGAATAAAATGAACTGTTTTTGTAATTTTGAAAATGAAGATTTAAATGTCCTTCAAAAATAAGTAAATAAACCCGAAACATATAAAATGCAGTTAATCCTGTTGTGAAACAAGCTATTATTGCGAAAATAGGTGAATACAACCAACTATCATTAAGAATTTCATCTTTGGACCAAAAACAAGCGAAAGGTGGAATACCACAAAGAGAAAGTGTTCCTAAAAAAAAAGCAGTTTTTGTAATTGGAATATGTTTTGTTAAACCACCCATCAAAATCATATTTTGACTCTTATCTGGAGAATAACCAACAATAGTTTCCATTGAATGAATAATGGATCCAGACCCTAAAAACAACAATGCTTTCGAGTAGGCATGAGTAATCAAATGAAATAAAGCGACTCGATAAGACCCCATACCTAGAGCTAACATCATATAACCCAATTGAGACATTGTAGAATAGGCTAAACTTCTCTTAATATCTTTTTGAGCAAGAGCTAAAGTAGCTCCTAAAAATACTGTTATTATACCTATCAAAGCAATTAGATTCATTATGTAAGGTATGACTACGAAAAGAGGAAAAAGTCGAACTACAAGAAAAATTCCCGCCGCTACCATAGTAGCAGCATGTATCAGAGCCGAAATAGGAGTAGGCCCTTCCATGGCATCCGGTAACCATACATGAAGAGGAAATTGCGCCGATTTCGCAATTGCGCCGGAAAATAATAGAAAGGCACACAAAGTAACAAATAAAAAATTAACCTGATTATTATAAACTAAGTTATTGAATATTTTAAACAAATCCCGAAATTCGAAACTGCCTGTTATCCAATAAAAACCTAAAATTCCTAATAATAAACCAAAATCCCCTACACGATTAGTTACAAACGCTTTTTGACAAGCATTCGATGCAATAGGTCGTGTGAACCAAAAACCTATTAATAGATAAGAACACATTCCAACCAATTCCCAAAAAATATAAATTTGTATCAAATTAGAGCTAGTAACTAATCCCAACATTGAAGTATTGAAAAAACTCATATAAGCAAAAAATCTCAAATAGCCTTGATCATGAGACATATAATTGTCACTATAAAAAAGAACCAAAATTCCAACTGTAGTAATTAATACTACCAAAATAGAAGTAAGTGGGTCAATTAAGTGTCCGAACTCTAAAGAAAAATCGTTATTGATAGTCCATGACCATATATATTGATAAATAAAACTGCTATTTATTTGCTGAATAGACAGATCGATTGAAAAAATCATGACTATACTTAACAAAAAAATGCTTGGAAAAGCCCACATACGACGAAGTTTTTTTGTTGCTACCGGAAAAAGTAGGAGTCCCGCTCCTATTAACATAGGGACTAGGAATGTAACGAAAGGTATGATCCATGAATATTGATATATATGTTCCATAAAAAACTTTTTAAATTAATAATTAATTGTTTCTTGTTTCTGATTCATCGGCTCTTATATCTTTTTAAATAAGTTAGTCAATATCAATAATAAAAAAAAAAAATATGTAAAACTAGAATCGAATTTTCTATTCTTAAATTATTCTTATTCTAAATTTTTCTTTTTCCAAAAAACTTCACATATTTAAATCAAAAAGTTCGAAAAGGATTAGAAAGTAATATTTTTTATTTTGATAGGAAATAATAAAAAAAATGGTTTTACCAGATCTTTAGTGGATCCAATAAACTAAATAATTTTTATTTTAGTTCCTTTATTCAGAATCATTAACTAAAACTAATGCATTTTGGAATGGATTTTTTGTCTTTCATTATATTTGCAGAAAACACTATGATATTTGACACTTTTCCTTTACTAGGATAAAAGGAAAGAATTACTAAAAACTTTTTATTTAACAAATTAATTAATAGTCTCGTTCGAATTTGAAAATTGAATTTCAATTAGATATACTTTTTCTTCGAGTTTGACTAATTACTAGAAAAAGAAGTTAAAGTTTTTTTTTATTAGGATAAATAAAAATTTTAGGATAAATAAATTTGAGATTCTTAAACTTTATTGATATATTTTATTCCATGTATACATGGAATAAAACGAAAAAAGAAAAAAAATAAGGAAAGGGATAGGCTTCTTTTATGTTTATGTTACGAAAAGAGGAAAATTTACGAACTAAATATATAATAAGGAAATAATATATAATAAGGAAATATATAATAATAAAATAATAATTAATAATTATAGTTAATAATTATAGTAAAGAAGTAAAGAACGGTTTTTTTTAACAATAAATGTCTTTCACATCCAACTATAACAATAAAAAACTTCGTTATTTTTGAATGGCAGTTCCAAAAAAGCGTATTTCTAGATCCAAAAAGCGTATTCGAAAAAATATTTGGAAAAAAAAGGGATATTGGGTAGTATTGAAAGCTTTTTCATTAGCGAAATCCCTTTCTACAGGTAATTCAAAAAGTTTTTTTGTGCGACAAATAAAAAATTAAAGGTTGGAATAATCTGATTTGACTTGACATGAGAAAAGGTCGAAGTTCTTTTTATTATTTCTAATTTATGTTAGAATTTCTAATTTAAAATATATATAACTATATAACGATTTCCATTCTTTTTTTAATGTTTTGAATTAATCAATATTAAATTGAACTACTTTTTCTTTTATCGTGTGTAGAATTTTTATCGTGTGTAGAATAAAGAATTCTTTTGTCTATTGAATTCTAAAAATAATACTTTTTTGCAAACAAAAAAGAAAAGGCACAAAGTTTCACCTTTCTTTTTATTGTTAGGGTCTTTTATCATTTTCAGGGTGGGGATTATTATTTTCCCCATCGAGTCATTTGTCACAATCACAATAAAAAATATTCATAAGTTTTGTTTTTTTTTTTATATTTATACTATTTGAATATATATATATAAGCAGATCTTTGAATGATCTACTTTAATAATATGCTTGGGCTTGAAAATAGATCAAGGTATATATTAAATTAGACAGGATTTTTTTTAGTACGGAGTAGAACTCAAATTTTTTTTGTTTGTTATGTCCAGATGAATACCTAATTGGGTTGTTAAATCCTAACACAAATTCTCTCCACAATAAAAACCTAACCAATAAAATATTTTCATAAATCTCTTGACTGTAATATTAAAACCGTAATCCAAAAAAAATTCGATTTTTTTTCATTATTAAATAATTAAATAAAATTTTCTTCATTAATTTTAATGTTTCATTATATTGGATTGACTCCTTCAAGCTCGACGATTAAATAACAATCGATTATTATGATTTCGAGCAAGCCGCTATGGTGAAATCGGTAGACACGCTGCTCTTAGGAAGCAGTGCTAGAGCATCTCGGTTCGAGTCCGAGTAGCGGCATAACTTCTTGTAATTTTCAAAAAGATACAATAAATCCTATAATGAATTAAAGATACAATAAATCCTATAATGAATTCAATTCCTGATTTCACTCCCATATAATTAGAACCCCTTTTTATTTATATTTAAATAAATAATTTATGATATTTTCGACTTTAGAACATATATTAACTCATATATCTTTTTCAGTCGTGTCAATTGTAATTACAATTCATTTGATAACCTTATTAGTTGATGAATTCGTAGAACTATATGATTCGTCAGAAAAGGGCATGATAATTACTTTTTTCTGTATAACAGGATTATTAGTTACTCGTTGGATTTTTTTTGGACATTTACCATTAAGTGATTTATATGAATCATTAATCTTTCTTTCATGGGCTTTTTCCATTATTCATATGGTTCCGTATTTAAAAAAAAAAAAAAATTATTTAAGCGCAATAACCGCGCCAAGTACTTTTTTTACACAAGGGTTTGCTACTTCAGGTCTTTTAACTGACATGCATCACTCCGAAATCTTAGTGCCTGCTCTTCAATCCCAGTGGTTAATGATGCACGTAAGTATGATGATATTGGGCTATGCAGCTCTTTTGTGTGGATCATTATTATCAGTAGCATTTCTAGTAATCACATTTCGAAAAATCATAAGAATTGTTGATAAAAACAATAATTTATTAAATGTTTCATTTTCATTTAGTGAGATACAATATATGACGGAAAGAAAGAATGTTTTAAGAAATAGTTCTTTTCTTTCTTCTACTTCTATAAATTATTACAAGTTTCAATTGATTCAACAATTAGATGACTGGGGTTATCGTATTATAAGTATAGGATTTCTCTTTTTAACCATAGGTATTCTTTCGGGAGCAGTCTGGGCTAATGAAGCGTGGGGATCGTATTGGAATTGGGACCCAAAGGAAACTTGGGCATTTATTACATGGACCATATTCGCGATTTATTTTCATACTCGAAAAAAAAAAAATTGGGAGGGTTTAAATTCCGCAATTGCTGCTTCTATCGGTTTTCTTATAATTTGGATATGTTATTTTGGTGTTAATTTATTAGGAATAGGGTTGCATAGTTATGGTTCATTTACATTAACATCGAATTTAGCAATTAACATTTAATTGCATTTAAATTAAATAATTAAAGATTATTTAAATTAAAGATTAAAGAAAGGGTCTGACGAATGCAACTCTATAGGACAGCAAAGCATGTATACAAAAAAACTTCAGGTAAGCCGTTGAGAACCTTTTGAATCGTCATATTACTTGATTCAAAAAGTTCTCACAAATGCCAAAAAATTTTGGTTACAATTAATTTTTTTTTAACTTAAATTTAAGAGACGAAAAAAGAAGTTTTTTTCGTTGTATAACAGAACGATTTTTCATTTTTAAAAATCATAGGATTTCTTTTTGATTTTTTTGTTTTATTTAGAAAAACTATCTATAAAAATAATTAGATAGAATAGCTTCGACTCTGTCAATTGATAATGAGAAAACGAAATCCGGATAAATACCAATACCTATTACAGGCAGAAGGATAGCGATCGAAACAAATAACTCCCGCGGTCCAGAATCAAAAAAATAAGAGTTTGGGGCATTAAACAGCTTGTATCCATAGAACATCTGGCGTAACATAGATAATAAATAAATAGGAGTTAATATCATTCCAACTGCCATTACAAAAGTAATTAATATTTTTGACATTAAAAGATATTTTTGACCGGTAATTATTCCAAAAAAGACTATCAATTCCGCAAAAAAACCGCTCATGCCCGGTAATGCAAGGGAAGCTAGTGATAAGATACTGAATGTCGTGAATATTTTTGGCATTGGGGTAGCCATTCCGCCCATTTTGTCAAGATAAATACGACGTATTCTATCATAACCCACTCCTGCCAAGAAAAAAAGTGCAGCGCCGATAAATCCATGTGATATGATTTGTAAAATGGCTCCATTGAGTCCCATATCACTTATAGAGCAAATCCCTATAATTATGAAACCCATATGAGATACAGAAGAATAGGCTATTCTTTTTTTTAAATTTCGTTGACCAGGAGATGTTGAAGCTGCATAGATTATTTGTATTACGCCTACTATTATCAACCAGGGAGAAAAGATAGAATGAGCGTGAGGTAATAATTCCATATTGATTCGAACCAACCCATACGCCCCCATTTTTAATAAGATTCCAGCTAGAAGCATACAAGTACTGTAATGCGCTTCCCCATGGGTGTCTGGTAACCATGTATGTAAGGGTATAATCGGAAATTTGACAGCAAAAGCAATAAGAAATCCAATATAGAAAAATATTTCTAGCGCCACAGGATATGATTGATTGACTGATGTTTCAAAATTGAATCTTGGTTCATTGGAACCATATAAAGCGATACCTAAAGCTCCCATTAATAAAAAAACGGAACCTCCTGCAGTATACAAAATAAACTTTGTAGCTGAATACAGACGTTTCTTTCCCCCCCACATCGATAGAAGTAGATAAACGGGAATTAATTCTAACTCCCACATGATAAAAAAAAGTAAAAGATCTTGAGAAGAAAATAATCCTATTTGACCACTATACATTGATAACATCAGAAAATGAAATAATCGGGAATCCCGAGTAATTGGCCGAGCCGCTAAAGTAGCTAAAGTGGTGATAAATCCTGTCAGTAAAATCGGTCCTAAAGAAAATCCATCTATTCCCAATCTCCAGTAAAAATCAAAAAAATTGATGCATTTATAATCTTCTGTTAATTGTATTAATGGATCCTCCAATTGGAAATAATAAGAGAATGCATAAGTCATTAAAAGGAGCTCGAATACACATATAGATAAAGTATACCAACGAATTACCTTATTGCCTCTATGAGGCAAAAGGAAAATTAAAGAACCCGCGGATATCGGAAAAACTACAAATGTTGTTAACCAAGGAAAAGAATTCGTGGTAAAGACAAGATACACTCGGACTAAAAAACCCGTGCGCGAAAACATAATATATATTATGCTTTCGAGTACGGGTTTTTGTCGGTAAACAAAAAATCAAATAGATTCAAGTGGGTTTTTCTGGAAAGTATCAATAAGCTAGACCCATGCTTCGAGTTGTTTCATGCCATAAATAAACTCGAACACTCAAGAAATCTGTCGGACAGGCAGATTCACATCTCTTACAACCCACGCAGTCCTCTGTTCTTGGAGCAGAAGCAATTTGTTTAGATTTACATCCATCCCAAGGTATCATTTCTAATACATCTGTGGGGCAGGCTCGGACACATTGAGTACACCCTATACATGTATCATAAATCTTTACTGAATGTGACATTGGATTTCTAATTTTTTAACGTCATAAAATTTCAATCTAGTAAATTTCGAAACGAATCATTATATTTAGACACCAGACGAATCAATGATTTAGCAGAATTTTCTTATTCAATTCTGGATCGACTCATGAGTGAGATAGAGTAGAGCCAAGATACTTTTATTTCTTACGTTTTCACAAACATGATCAGTAAGTTACGTATCATACATGCCAACTTCAATTAATGAATATGAAAATTATATTCTATATGATTAATACTACTTATTCAACAAATTCGATTGATTGATACGGGTTGATTTTCTATTACGATAAATTGACGAAACAATAGCCGGTCCAATAGCTGCTTCAGCGGCTGCGATAGCTATAACAAAAATTGAAAAAATATTTCCTTTTAATTGGCGACTATCAAAAAAATCAGAAAATGTTACAAAATTAATATTAACTGCATTCAGTATAAGTTCAAGACACATAAGGGCTCTAACCATATTTCGACTCGTGATCAACCCATAAATACCGATAGAAAATAAATAGGCACTCAAAACAAGTACATGTTCGAGCATCATTGACCAACTCCTTATAATTTTCGATTTTTTTTTTCAATATGAACAACAATTCAACATCAACAGATTGGATTGACGAGAATAAGAATATCACAAGTACAGAACAAAGAAATATATAGATAATAAATTCAGTTTATAGATAAATAATCTTTAAATAGAATTGAAGAAAAATAGATTAATAACATAATATAAAGTTTAATTTGAATTGCGATTATTAATTCTAAAGATTTATTACTGGCGAGCCACCGCAATCGCACCTATCAAAGCAACTAAAAGAATTATTGAAATGAATTCAAATGGAAGAAAAAAATCTGTTGATAAATGAATTCCAATTTGTTGACCATTACTTATCAAATCTTGTTCTATAATCTGATTTGGTCTTGTAGTCCAAATAATCCCGTACCATGACGTATCTGGAATAATAGTAATTAATGAAACAAAAATGCTTGTACAAACTAAGGAAGTAACCCTGTTTCCAACAGTCCAAAGATTAAAATCTTTGTAATATTCTGAACCATTCATGAACATCACGGCAAATAGAATTAAAACATTTATAGCTCCCACATAAATAAGGAGCTGTGCAGCAGCTACAAAATGAGAGTTTGATAAAATATAGAATAAAGATATACAAACAAGAACGAATCCCAACGAAAAGGCAGAATAAATTGGGTTGGTAAGTAATACCACTCCCAGACCTCCTAATATAAGACCTAATCCCAGAAAGACTAAAAGAAAATCATGTATTAGTCCAGGCAAATCCATTGCACGTAAAATAAGAGATAAAAAATTTGAATTGTTTTTTCATGACCTTATTGACTTGAGCAGGAAAAACTTGTTTTTTATTTTATATTTTTTATTTTATAATAGGTTCTTAATTGAATTAAACCCTAAAGTGGGTAAATTACTATAGGTACAACTATTGTTCTAATCTCATTCTTTCTCGAAAAAGGCATTCTAAATCTAAATTTGGATTATGGATAGAATTACAGATATATTAATTTAATAGATTTTCAATCCAAATTTAGTCGCGATGCTATTTTCATCAATCAATCAAATAATTGTACTTTTTGGTAGTTATTGACCAAGAAAAATGAAAGAAATCCCATTCCATCTCTTTAGATCAAAACAAAATTTTATTTTAATAATTGTACTTTTTAATTAATCAAGGCGGTTTACCTATTTTTTGAGTTGAATTCAAAATTGTTCGAATTGTATAATCGTCAACTACTGACATTGGTAAACGACCTAAAGCAATTTGATTATAATTCAATTCGTGACGATCATAAGTAGAAAGTTCATATTCTTCAGTCATTGATAAACAATTTGTTGGACAATACTCAACACAGTTGCCACAAAATATACAGATTCCAAAATCAATACTGTAATTAAGCAACCGTTTCTTTCGAATGTTAGTTTCCAATTGCCAATCAACAACAGGTAGATCTATAGGACATACACGAACACATACTTCACAAGCAATGCATTTATCAAATTCAAAATGGATTCGACCGCGGAAACGCTCCGATGTGATTAATTTTTCATAAGGATATTGAATAGTTACAGGTAAACGATTTGCATGGGATAAGGTAACCATAAAACTTTGACCAATGTACCTTGCAGCTCTTATGGTTTGTTGCCCATAATTCATGAACCCAGTTACCATGGAAAACATATCGTAAATATTTATGAATAATTTTATGTTTGTTTTTTTCTCTTGTTTGAAGACAAATCATGAATATAGAAAAAACATTCTTTTATTATTCTTTCTTTTATTATTCTTTCTATAGTGAAAGTAGTTGGAAAGAGGTTGTTAATAATAAATTACCGAGAGAAATAGGTAAAAGAAATTTCCACCCAAGATTTAAAAGTTGGTCCATTCTTAGTCTAGGTAAAGTCCATCTTGTTGAAATAGGAATGAACAAGAACAAATAAGTTTTAACCAATGTAATAAAGATACCAATTGTTGTTACAAAAACTCCACCTATTTTATTTATTTCAAAAAGCTCAGGAACGAATATATACGGAATAGAAATATTCCAACCGCCCAAGTACAGAACTGTTACAAATAATGAAGAAACTAATAAGTTTAGATAGGAAGCAATATAAAATAAACCAAATTTGATACCCGAATATTCGGTTTGATAACCGGCTACTAATTCTTCTTCTGCTTCTGGTAAATCAAAAGGTAATCTTTCGCATTCTGCTAGAGAAGAAATAAAAAAAATGATAAATCCTATAGGTTGACGCCACAAATTCCACCCCCAAAAACCAGATTTTGATTGTGCCTCAACTATATCAACTGTACTTGAACTGTTAGATAATTATAGTCGGTGATAACATCACTGTTCCCATCGCTATTACAGAACCGTACATGAGATTCTCATCTCATACGGCTCCTCGAAAGCTACAAATAAATTTAAAGATCGTATTATTTATTGTGATATATTTCTAGAATAGATAGGATCAAAACCAAATCTATCAACGTTCCCAAATTCGAGCAATGAAATTCTATCTGTTAGAATACTAAAAAAAGTACTTCTGAATTGATCTCATCCTTTACTTTAATAATTTCAATTTTTCTTTCTTGAGTAATAACTTTAATCCTTCAATAAAATACTCTTAGTAAAAAGTCAAATACTCTTAGTAAAAAGTCAAATATTCCTTATAAAAATCCCAATAGATATTTCAACCTATCGTTTTCGATTACGAATTAGATATTTCGAATTATGACATGAATTCCATCTCTATGAATATCGGTATAGGAAATAAAGAATAAAAAAAAGATTCCTTTTTTTTTTTTCTATTGTAATTAGAGTCTTTTTTTTTTTTCGTTCCTATTGTTCTTTCTGAATTCTTCTTTCTGAAAAAAAAAAGGAAAGGGGATTAAAAAAAGGAAAGGATTATTTCGTTCCTGATAGTTATTTCTTTAATCGGTGGGTAGGAGCATACTCTGGATCGGAATCATGGGGAGTACTTCCTGATCATTTCTACCAACTTAAAGCCCCAATTAATATACTTTTATATTATGCCAAAATATCCTTTTAGATAATTTTTAAAATCTCTATTACTAATCCTTTGTGTATCTTGGTGTTCCTAATCATCCACTCATTTTTGCTCAATCACCTGTTAGCATTATGGTAATACATATAAATGATAGTGACAACTCAATAAGGTTGATCTTTTGAGCCCGCTTCAAGCCAGGATGACTAATCAACCAATCTTGGGGCAAACGGTCTTTTTTTTTTTTTCTTATGTTTATTTCTGTTTTACTCTTGTACATAGGAAATGAGTCTCAATTTTTTACTGCAAATTTAGAAGTTGTTTTCTTTCACTCATATAACTATCCAATTTAGTTTATCAACCCCAATGATGAATAAAAAATAAAGATATCTATTCAATTCATTTTTCCTTCTTCCTAAAAAGAAAGGAATAGGGAAAAGTTTATGTTTCAACGAATCACACGTAGAGATATGGATAACACACAAAGAGTTAAAGGTATTTCATAACTAATTGATTGAGCAGCAGCTCGTAGACCACCTAAAAAGGAATATTTATTATTTGATCCATATCCTGACATAAGAAGTCCAATGGGAGCAATACTTGAAATGGCAATCCATAAAAAAACACCAATATTTAGATCAGTTAATACAAAGTGATAGCCAAAAGGAATTACTGAATAGCTTAATAGAGTTGATATGACTGCTATGGATGGTCCGATACTGAATAAACGAATATCCCCCCTAGATGGAAAAAGATTCTCTTTGAAAAGTAGTTTTGTCCCATCTGCTAGAGCTTGAAGAACTCCTAAAGGACCGGCATATTCAGGTCCAATACGTTGTTGTATCCCTGCAGATATTTCTCTTTCTAACCATACAATTACTAGTATGCCTATCGCGATTCCCAATACAAGAGTCAAAATAGGGACAAACACCCATATAATTCCATAGACCTCGTTTAAGGATTCTAATCTAGAAAAAGAATTGATAACTTGTACTTCTGTTGTATCAATTATCATTTCAACGATCAACTTCTCCCATAATGATATCTATACTACCTAGTATTGTCATAATATCGGCCAATTTCATTCTTTTAACTAATTCAGGAAGAATTTGCAAATTGATAAAACCCGGCGGGCGAATTTTCCATCTCCAAGGAAAACCGCTCTGATCCCCTATCAGAAAAATTCCCAATTCTCCTTTTGGGGCTTCTACTCTCACATAAAGTTCTTGTTTCGATAATTCAAAAGTAGGAGAAGTTTTTTTACTAATGAATCGATATTCGAAATCGTTCCATTCTGGACCCCTTTCTTTATCAAAACGTCGGGTTTCTAAATTTTCATAGGGCCCCCCCGGGATTCCTTCCAGAGCCTGTTGAATAATTTTTATAGATTCCACCATTTCACCAATTCGGACTAAATAACGAGCTAATGAATCTCCTTCTTTTTGCCACTGGACTTCCCAATCAAATTCGTCGTAACACTCATAATGATCAACTTTACGAAGATCCCATTGTACTCCAGAAGCTCGTAGCATTGGTCCCGATAACCCCCAATTTTTTGCTTCTTCTGTACCAACAATACCTACTCCTTCAACTCGTTCTAAAAAAATAGGATTTCGCGTAATAAGTTTTTGATATTCAGCAACTCCTGTTAAAAAATAATCGCAAAAATCCAAACATTTATCTATCCAGCCATGAGGTAGATCAGCCGATACCCCCCCGATACGAAAATAATTATGCATCATTCTCATACCAGTGGCAGCTTCGAATAAATCATATACTAACTCTCTCTCTCTAAAAATATAGAAGAAAGGGGTCTGTGCCCCAATATCTGCCATAAAAGGGCCAAGCCATAACAAATGAGAAGCTATACGGCTCAATTCCAACATAATTACTCTGATATATCCAGCTCTTTTAGGTACTTGAATATTTCCTAACAGTTCTGGACCATTTACTGTTATTGCTTCGGTGAACATAGTAGCCAAATAATCCCAACGTGTTACATAGGGCAAATATTGTATAATTGTTCGATTTTCCGCAATTTTTTCCATTCCTCGGTGTAAATAACCTAATATTGGTTCACAGTCAACAACATCTTCACCGTCTAGAGTAACGATGAGTCGAAGAACACCGTGCATTGATGGGTGATGGGGACCCATATTGACTATCATAAGGTCTTTTCGTGTAGCTGGTACATTCATAAGGGTTTCCTCGATTTATTCTTCCATGAATTACTGAAAACAAAAAAAGTTCATCTCAAGATCTAATAAATCAAATAATTCAAAAAAATTCTTCAAATTAACGAGTTTGTGATTCCCGAATATCCAACCGGCTAATTAATTCTTTATAATGTATTCTATTTTTCTTTGCTAAATAAGACAGCAATCGTTGACGTTTTCCTAGAATTTTTCGCAAACCTCTCTGGGATAAATAGTCTTTTCTATGCAATTCCAAATGTGAAGTAAGTCTTCGTATCTTATTAGTGAAACTTACTATTTGAAATTCAACAGATCCCTTATTTTTGTCTTTTTTTTCTTGTGAAATAACGGAAATGAATGAATTTTTTACCATAAAATAAGTACCCCCTTTTTTTTGGTTTGAGATATTTTTTATTGATCAGTAATAATAGAAAATGGAAATAATAATATCAGTTCATTTTAATTTGGTATGCACAAAAAGCTTTCTTTGCTAGTAATTAAAAAATTTGTTAAATAAAATTTATCATTAATCAATCCAATTTTTTTTTATTCGGTTATGTTATAGATATAAGGTTATGTTATAGATATAAAAAGGGATGGTCTATTGTTTCGGTTTACAAAAGAGAAAAAAAAATTCTATCGAAAATTGAAAGTAAAAAAATGCATTTAATTGATACATGATTGAATTCCATGTACCAGAATAGAATATGGAGTGTAAAAGAATGACGTGTCCATCTCCTTGTTTTCATATACTAGATCAGATACCCTATGGGATATATGAAAAAATGCACCCTTACTAAAACTAAAATTTCAACCGTGGATATATATATATTCTTACCATACTGAAACGACTGGCATTGTTAGTATCGAACCAATAACGATTCATACAAGCTAAATCTTCTAATCGAAAATTGGGCCAAAGAAAAAAATTTAATTTAATTAGTTTATTTTTATCTGTATCAAAATGTTTGCTTTTATCCAAAATGGAACCACTGTTATTACCATTGAAAATTTCTGTATTTATATGAATATCATTTTGATTTTTAAAATTGAAAGAAGTTAGAATTCTTAATTCTCTACGACGTTTAGGGGATAAAAGATTTTCAAGAACAAGTAAAGCATAATCTTTTTTGTCTCTATTTCCAATTAGACTTTGATGTCTTTCAATAGATTCGATAAAATTCTTTTTATCAACATAGATTTTTTCTATGTATTTTTGATTAATTTGTTGTTTGTTCTTATAAACTAATAAGATATATACCATTTGATACAAAAAAAATTGGTCATCATTTTTTACTGACAGACGTACAGGTTCGATAATTAATATCCCCTTTTTCATCAATTCTGTAAGAGTTAAATCCTTCTGAACCATCAGAATACTCAGACTTATTTCTTGCCTTTGAATAGAAGATATAAGAATTTCTCGTGGATTTGTCAGTCTAAGCAGAAGACAATATACTTTGATATTATTGATTATTTTTTGATTTAAAGAACCATTCCATCTTAATTGAAAACATAAATATCGTTTTAGGAAGAAATCAAGTTCTACTTCCGTATGACTTTTGTTTTGTTTTTTATGTTTTTTCATATCTACTCCCATATAATCTTCTTCAATATCTTTTTCTTCATTTGTGAAAACAGATCCAAAGTCCATTTGGTCTTCGGATTCTTTTTCTTCGTGATTTTTATTCTCTAATTCAATGAATTTTTTTTCATTCGAGAATATAGATAGAAAAAGATCGCCATTTTTCTTCCCCTTGATTTTCTTATTTTTACTAATATTTTCATTTCTATGAAAATTGAAAAGAAGAAATTGGATGGGTATCACCCATGGTTTTATCTTATATGTGTTATAAAGTATCACAAATTTTTGAAAGAACAAAAGTTCAAAATTTGATATGAGACGATTTTGTATTTCTTCATTCATTCCCATCCAATCAAAAAGGTTTTTTTTTTTATTGGATGAATTGACTTCTTGATCTTGGTGAATTGTAAGAAAAAAAAGATTTTGCTTATCAATTTTATCAATTATTTGATACTTATTAGTCCCAGTCTTAGTATTTTTTTTATCTTTGCTTCCGATATCGAACCAGGACTCAATATCGACCTTCTTTCTAAGACAAAAATTGAGAATTCTCCAATCAAAATATTTTCTATCCGGGCTTTTCTCCATATCGATAATATCATCTTCCGCTAGATAATTATTGATAGGAATACCTTCTAATATTTCAAATAAGTTGCTTTTATTTGTGTTGTAATTATAAGAAATCTCTTGTTTATTATTTACTAGGGATCCGTAAATATATGAGTCCTTCTTTTTTTCATTTTCATAATTAATAGATTTATATGATAAAAGATTATATCTATAGTGTTTTTTGAAATTCTCTTTTTGATTCGGTAATGAGTCTGCCTCAAAATCATTTTCTTTTTCGTAATGAATTAATTGGTCTTTTTCATATAAATTCCATTTTTTATTTTGAACCATATGGTGTTGATTGATTCTATTTCGCCATTTTTTTGGTATTAATCTAGACCATCTAATTTGAGCTAAATCGTATTTATATTGATAATGACCCCTTAACCAGCTTTTCCATTGGTCCATTACAAAATTTCTAAAATTTTGATCTTTTAATTCGGAATTAAATAATCCTTGGGCTTTAAAATAATCCTTTATTTCATTCTTAAGAAAAAGGCCATGATATTGAAGGATAGATCTTAATTTATATAAGTTAATAATTTGGATTTGTGATAATTTGTAAAATACATATGCTTGTGACAAGGAGGCCCATTGTGAATTCTTATTAATAGCAGAAATATTACTATTATTAAGTGACTGTTTTATAATCGAAATAAAGTGAATTGTATTTTGATTTGTTTTATCACTTTTTTTGTGATTTTTTTCATTATTGTAAATGGATTCAGAATTTTTTTTTTTTGTTGATTCAAGAAAAAACTGTACATTGATCCTTGGAATATTAATGATACTTAAAAAGATATCTATGTATATCTTTTGAATCAAAATTTTTATAAAAAAAAGGAATTTACGCGCTAGTCGAGCATTCCTTCGTTTTAATATTTGTGAAAGATTTTTTGATGATTTTAAATTTTTACCATTATAACTTATTTTGGTAGGACTAATATTTATTTCTATTTCCGAAGTTCTAATTTGAGTTTCCTTTTCTTTTGTAATTTTTTCTATTATTTGATTTATGATTATCTTTCTTCTAGAAGAAAGATCTTTCATTTTTTTTTCTGTCAATGAATAATTTATCCAAGCTGTAGATCGAATTGGGGTAGACAATTTCTGAATTTTCCCGTTATTTTTAGTGATTGTCGAATCTTTTTCGTTTTTAGTTTCATCCAATTCATATCTAAATCTAGATAAAAAAATTGGGTTTCTTTTTGAGTTTGAAAGTTTGTTTAGTATTTTTTTTCGAAAAAAAATGTTTTTGATGACCCAGTTTTTTTTTTCTTTTGATAATTTTAGAAAAAAATTTCTTCTTTCTTCTAAAAGTGTTATAACTCGAAAACTTTTTTTTTTCATTTTTCTAATTTTTTTGTCAAGTTTTTTAAAGATGGGTTCAAAAAGGGAAAGCCGTTTTCGGGGAGAACCAAAAGGCAGTTCAGCTTCCATTCCCCAAACTGTTAAAAAACAAAAATCATTTTTTTGTATTTTCTTTTTCATTGGATCTTTGTGAAGGAATTTTAACTTAGATCTGTTCCAAGGTTTTAGACGAAAAGGAAATAGGATCTTTATTTGAATCCCGTCTGTTAACCAGTTTTTCGGAAATTCTTTTTCTGATAATTGAACTCCGTTATAGGTGCATTTAACATGCATTTCTCTACTCCAATCTTTTAAATCCTCGGACCATTCGGGAATTTGAAAAAAAAGTATACGAATGAAATTTTTAGTTATTATTAATGAGGGTAATATAATATATTTTCTAAGAATCGATTGGATTACTAAAACACAACCTCTTATTACTTGAGCAAAAAGAATGCTATCCCAGGCTTCGGCTATTTCTATCCGAACTTTTTCCTCTCTTTGGTCGTCTTCTCTTTTGTCCTCTTCTTTTTTCTTACTTTCTTTTGTTTTTTTTTCTGTATAAGTATAATCCGAAATTGTGAATTCTGTGTTTTTACACATCCAATTTATAAATATTGTTTTCATCAATTCGGAAATATCAAAAGAAAAAAAAAGAGATTTGTCTATTATGTCCAAAAAAAGGGGAGAATGCACATTTGCTTGAAACAGTTCCAAAATAGGGATTTTGCGTCTTTGTGCTCGCATGGATCCTTTTATTATGTCTCGGCGAAAGTCTGATTGTTGTGAATAACGTATCAAAGCGACTTCGTCTCTTTGATCCGAATTTGTTGTATCTCTGGTATTATTATAAGTATCAGTATTTTTTTGATTATCAGTAAAAATCACTACACGTTTGGCTTTTCGTGAACGAATTTCATGATCTTCCGCCATGTTTTCTTCATTTTCTCCCTCTTGTTGTTCCAAATCATCAATTAATTTATATGACCATCGAGGAATTTGTTTACTTATTTCTTTTATTCCAATAGAATTATTTCTAATTGTTTTATTTTTTGGATTCGCGATAACTATATCAAATAAAAATTTGAAAATTTTTATTCGATTTTCTAAATCCATATCCATTTTTTCTTCTTTGTGATCTGGAAAAAAAGGGAGTCCCTTAAAATTTAAACTCGATCTTGATTTTCCGGCAAATTCATTAATTAAGTTTAAGAAATAAGCAATTTCTATTGAAATGGATTTTACATCCATTTTTGGTTTAAATTCTTGATAATTTGTAATAAGAAGAAAAAGATGCATTTTATTTATCCAAATCTTTTCTATGGAA